>JABASM010001272.1:0-15484 GCA_019776545.1 Brachystomella parvula | reverse complement strand
TAGAAGAATAAAAATAAAATCTACTGTTTTTCGGTTGAATGGAATCCAAGGCCCTATTACTTGGTTAGTTAGCTGGAGACGTGACCAGTCTCCTCACCTTATGGAAGATTCAGAGCTGGAGCTTAAAGGGTTAATTAGAACTCCCCTTATCTCTCCTGGGAATATTATTCATAAGGACACGGAAGGAATAATAAGATTAGCAGAGGGCGAGAGGGAAGATCAAAATTAATGTTCCGAATCTTGTTGTGTAGGAGCAATTGTTCTTCCTAAAATATTTAAGACGTCTCTGTGGACATATACTGGAACAGGAAAAAAAAAACACGCGTTTCTGTCCTAACCTCCACCCTCTACATCCCCATAAGACATAACACATACGGCGGGACCCGCTTCAAGAAGTGATGAGAATTATCAAACGACTTTCTCCCTTCCTTTCCTTCGAGTAAAAAAAAAATAGGAAAAAAAAACTGTACACGAGGAAATGATGGAAGAGAAAAAAAGAATTGGGAGGTGGTGGGAACTTTGGGATGGTATTGATTCTTCCCTGCTCACCCGCAAATGGAGATTTGTGTGGCATACCTTTTGATTCTCTCTGCCATAAACCATAGATTCCTCTCGATAGATAATATTCTATAGAAGATCCTATCTCGGATATACCCCTGTCCATGTCCATCCGTATCAGTTTGGGTCTCTTCCGTAATTTCCCTGAATGGTCATCAATCCTCTCACACTCAGAGCTAGTGCTACAGCGCTTACGGAAGGAGAAAAAAAAAATACGATGGGAAAAAAGAAAAAAAAAATTGGTTATGGCTGTCCTAAATTCGCTTCTATGCTCCTAAACTTTCGTTTTTTTTCCAGGATAGAAAGTAGGAAAGCTGTCTCACAGGTAAAGTTTGGGGATAATTATCTTCTCTCTTTTATAATTACGACTTTGAGAAAATCGTAACTTTTCATTTGGGCTTCTAATTACTCTATTTCTTCACCCTAAGCTATGCATTTCTATCAAAATGAAAATAAAACAAAATCCTAAAATCACAAAAAGTTATTTTTATACTCAAAATTTGAGAGACACAGAACTCACCCCATAAGAGTATTCAAAAAAGCAATTTTTATATTTAAAAATTCAACTGAATTTAAAAAAAATCCAAAACCACAAAAAATTATTTATTTTACATTCAAAAATTAAGAGACAGAGAACTCCCTCCATACAAGTATTAAAAAGAAGAAAAAAATTGTAATTGAAAATTTATAATTATAAATTAAAAAAAAATACATACAAAAACACATGCTCAAAAGTTAGGAGACAGAGAGATTCCACCCCATAAGAGAATTAAAAAAAAAGTGAAAGTAAAAAAGAAATTTTTTATTTGAGAATTTGTAGGATTAGATTTTAAAAATAAACCCAAAAACCACAGCAAAACTTGTTTTTTATATTCAGAAATTAAAAGGTACAGTGTACACCCCATTAAAAAATTAGAAAATAGGAAAAATGGAATTCTGATTTAAAAATTCATTATTAAATTTGAGCTTTCTCCTTGATTTCCCTTCTAATTTTAATAGCCAGTGAAAAATATTTTCGGGGTCGAGATTTTTTTTCAGCAGATTTACGTCCACTTGGACAGCCTGAAGAAAATAGACAAAGTTTTACTCATTTCTCAAGAGGTTAAGGCATGACTGAGCAAATGAAAATGTATTACTTCTACTTCCTGAAAATTGAGGTAAAAGGAGAGAAAGACTGTGAGAATGAGAATATTATTCATATTAGAAAGTTTGAAATATTTTTTTTGAGTGAGTCCCACTGGAAAAATGGAAATCCTAGGTTTCTCTCCGAGATTCCCAGAAGCCACTTCTGGCCCTTCCCTAATGAAGCCTCTTCTAAAATCAATAGACAGAGAAAGAGGCAGGGAGAGAGAGAGAGAGAGTAAAAGTCCCTCTTGTAATTAACACAGGGAAGTTGATGAGGAGGCTGATGGGTACCGTTTCCTTGGAGATATTCATTCTCCCAGACAAGGATCAACTCAAACTCAGAATGTCAGAGATCTCATATTTCCTCAAATTTATTTTTTACCACTCATGATCCTATAGAGAATCTCCGAAGGGCAAGATGGAGTCTCCTCCATTCAATGTCATACTATTAAAATCTTTAATAAGCACTTTCTCTCCTCCTCAGCTACGAACTAAGAGAAAGGGAGGAGGGAGAAAGGAAGAGTCCTAAATTAAACTTCCCTTTTCATTCCAATTTTCTCCCTGTCGACAAATTAGCCTCTCTCTCCACTCCACTCCTTCCAATTTCCCTTCTTCACTTACTGATGAGAGACTTGAATCTCCTCTAGTAGTCAAAATGTAGAAAAACATAAGTTAAAACAAGAGAAAAATTTCTCAACAAATTTTCACTCGAGTAGAGAGTAGAGGACTTGATTAAAAAAATATTATGGAGTAAAAAGGAATAAAGAGAAAGGAGGGAAAGAGAAAAAAAAATTAGTAATTCATGAGCTCAGAGCCTCCTAATCTCCTTAGCTCCACTACCACTGCTCATTTTAACTCCCTTGGCCTCTCCTACTCTTTTGTGACTCAAGTGAAAGCGTTAGAATCTAATTGTTTTGTTTCTCATCCGATGAAAAGTTGAATGAATGAGTAACGGCTCAACTAAATCAAAGTTCCCTTCCTGTTTTCAGTGTTTTAAGTTATCGTAATTTTCTAATCAAGAGACCCACCAGCGTCTCCTCGGGTGAAACCAACAAAATTTATTGCTCACTACACAGAAAATTCAAAATTACATTATTTTTTTCTGTCTCAAAATCTGAGGAAACAAAACAAAAATTAAAAATCAAAAAATAATCAAACTCTACCAGCAGGTATCTAGATTCTAAACCCTAAAGTTTGTGAAAGCGAAAAATCAAACTTTCTTTTTATCGTTAAAAAAATAGGGGAAAAAAATTAACAAACGAAATTAGCAAAGAAAAGGTGAAAATGAAATTTAAAAATAGTGAAAATACAAATAAAGTACAAATAAAATAAAATTCGTTGAACAGCAGGTAAAAATAAGACTGAGAAATTATATTCATAAAAAAAATTAAGTGAATTAAATAACAAAATCAGATGAAGGTGAGGTTAAGAAAAAAATATTCTTATTTAAAAAAATTAAATAAAATAAAAGGAAAACCCAATAAATTTTGCCTGTAAAATTTTTTCTTTCACTTTTCTATCGTTCTCATTATTTTATGTCATTCTCAATTAGCTGACACACACACAGGGGGGTCGCAGTTTAATGAAATCAAAATAGAATTAGTGACATAAAAGAGAAAAGGAAGGAAGTGATTAGGGAAGTTATGTCCTTATCCACCCTCCACTTTCCCCTTGGTTAGAGAGAAGGGTGATGGTGTGGAAAGGGGTGACAGAGAGATAGAAAACACGATCCGAAAAAAAAGGAAACACGACAATTGACAATGACAACTGGAGTTTTTCCGAGTAATTTAATCCCTTACCCGGATACACTCACCCCAATCTCTCAAAACAAGCCACTTTTCTCTTTTCAGTAGAAAAAGGGTGAGATACTGAGAAGAGTGAAAAGAAACCAAAGGAGAAAAAATAAACTTTCACTTCCAGACTTTTTCTGTCAACTTCCATGAAAAATCTTTTGATCTCATTCCAAAAATTGACTAGTACTACAGAGATCCATTTTTTTTTATTCTTAAAAATATTAAACCTCATAAATTGATTTAGAAATTAATTACGACGTGAAAGAATTCATTTCTTGAAGACAGGCAGCTAAGATTACGCAATATAATCTGGGAGTCAATTTTTCTCAATTTAATTTTGCAAGAGAGTAGTAGATTAGGAGACAATTGAGGAGAATTGATTGGGACTGGCTATTAAGAGGGAGCTGATTTCATCTGCTCAGTTAATGAGCTTCGAGTGTGGATTCAATAGCCTCGGCTCACCTTACGTGATGTGTCACCTTCTCCTGATCTGCAGGAGGACGAGGCTCAAAGTAAGAGAATGGGTGTCAACCGTCCTGCCTACTAGCCCAAGGACTCATTCCCAATTCCCAGTGAGAGGAGTATAATGATCATTAATTTAATGTCAAGATGGTCAGCCTGGGAGCGGCAGTTGGGAGGTGGAGTAGTCATCTCAACATTATTGAGAGACATGCAACGCCTCAAGACTTTAACTTTGGACATGAAGAAAAAACAATCCAGGACTCGGACCACTCTCAGTCCAATCATGGAGAAAAAAAATTCTCACCTCGTCATGAGAAACGACAAAATCCTTTTTTTTTTCAAAATAGAAAAAAACATGAGAGCATCTCAACGGTTTTAACCTTTGGCCTCAAGCCTCTCACGACTCTTTTTTATTTTTTTTGTTTTTAGAACAAAAAAATCTTTGACTCCCATCTTTGAAAGTCGTGTGAGTCTAGAGGAGGCTCTGATTTGTGGAGCCTAGGGACGGGGCAATTGTCAACGTTGTTACTTTCGTATAGTAGAAATTAGGTGCTCCAAAAAACCGGTTTTTATTTTAAGTTTTTTTTCTTTCTTTCTTTATGAAACTTCAACTCTCCAGCCAGCCCCCTTTTAATTTTGAAACTAGTCATTTTCCCAAAATTAAAATTCCATCCATGAGGACTGAACTCGAACCCGACGAAAGACCAAAGACCCTAGCACTTACGCTTCATTTTTCTTTTTTGCTTGAAGATGAAGAGACCCAGACCTTAATCTAACCTACCTATATAATTTTCCACAAAAATGTAGGGAGAGACTCACCAAAAAAAAAATCTTTAATTTGAAAACGTGATTCTGATCCTCTAAATAATAATGAATTGAGAGAGGATAGAATTAAATTCTGACGGAGGAATAGGAGGGTCCAGACGTGAAGGAAAAAATCCAGAGTTGCCATTCCATTACTCGGTGGCATTAAATTAGAAAATTAAAATTATGCTCAAAAAAGCTTCTAACAGTATTTTGAGAAATCCATGCCAAAAATAATTCAGGTTCGAAAACTTGGCTTGAGACTATTTCCCATTTTCTCGATATTTTAGGCACCAAAATAATTTTTGCAGCCAAATAGCTTCGAAATCTTAGCGTTTGAATTTTCTTTGGAATTTTTCAAACTTCGTCGCCATTTGAAAAAAAATAAAAATTTGGGACTGTATTATTTTTGGCCAGTGTCCTCAGTGTAAACAAAAAAAGAAGAGTTGTGCACAGTTAAAACTGTGAAACTGATGGAGTTTAGAAGCGAGTAAAGGAAAAATCGTCATATAAAAAGAAGACATCTGTGTTTTTCGTGTCTAGGATGTTTACACAGTCATCATATAGCAGGGTGGTCCTTCTGCCTTATGTCACTATTTTTTGAGACAGAATTTTTTTGGAAAGCTTTATTTTTAGCACAAAGTCCAGATCATCTTCAACATTTTCCTCTATTTCCTTGGAATAATAATAATAATCGTCTGAAAAAAAAGTGTCCTGAAACTTTAACTTGAAATAAAGATGAGCCTTTGATTTTTATTATTTCTCCAAGCCCGACCACACCGTTTACACTGTTATATAAGTCAAGGCGGATGATCTGGATGGTCTCTGTCACTTCTGTCATCCTCACCACCCACCCTAGGCAAAGCGTTTAGGTAAACATTCAATCTACTCGGATTGGAATTCCTCCCTGGCCATGTCATAATTTCCCAAGAAAAAAAAGATTCTAAAGAAGAGTAGAAGCAGAAGCTTCTTCATTTAGCTCTTTACTTGATCCGAATCCCAAACTGCGCCGAACTCATGTGAAAGTCGTTAACTGTCTCACACCTGCCGCTTCTGAGAACATGACATTCAGAAGCTCCTGCTTTTTAGAATGTTTACCTTTGCCAAAGCTCCGTTAATTCCCAATCAATCACAGAGTCTGTCGCTCTCAGCGATGAATTTTTTAAACGAAGTTTTCGTAGATAAAAAAAAAATAAAATGAAAATGGCTAACCAGTAAATCAGATGTTACAGCCGTACACCTAATACTCATGCGCTGATTTTAAAACTTCTCACTACTTTCGATTTAAGATGCGAAAACCGCATTTTTTTGAATTTAAGAAAAAAAAAATTTTGTCCAAAAATACGGTACCGTCCTTTGACAGATAAATGCTAAATTTTGGGTTTTAAATCCCTTAAGGATTTTCCGAAATAGGAAAAAATTAAAAGAAGGTCAAAATTCTAAAGAAAAGTGCATCGAGTGATGCGCGAAAGGTGAAGTTCAGAATTTTATTTTTTCAACATTTTTATTTTTGAGTGAAACTTAATTTCACCAATTTTGGTGTGTTACAAACACTTGCTTTAGTTGGTGCGTTAAGTTGCACAATTTTTTCCTCAGAGATGCGCATGTGTGAATCAGGTTCAAATCAAGGGTTGCAGGTATGGAACAATAGGTAGATTCGTTGGAGAGATTAATAAAAACTCTGGGACCAATCCACTTTATCCGTCATTTTGAAAAGTTGAACAGAGGACAGGAGTGACGCCTCTCTGCCACCACACTACACTATCCTTGCTTAAAAAGTCTGTAAAATGTATCAGACGTTTTTCCTATTCTAGAAGTGTCAATTGCTTTCAAGCTGGAGAATGACATGAGACATGACACATGCTAAGTCAAGAAATTCATAAGTTTAAAAGCTTTTTTTTCTCGGTCTCTGGGATTTGAGAAAGATTTATAATAGAAAAAGATTGAAAGTAAACTTACGAGTTCCATGGCAGAGAGGAGTGTACGACCGGCTAACAATGCTTCTGAAAAGGAAATACAAAAAAAAAATAATAATAAGATGAATTAGATCATCAAAATTCTCAGGGATTTATAAAATATGAAATAACGTTTAATAAATTGAGGAGTATAATTTGTAGGAAAAAAAATGAAATAAACTAAATAAAGGAAGCGCCGAGTCAAAGTGTCATTCTAATCACTTGTCACATAAATTATGTTATTCTCTGGATTAACTGATTACTGTCCCATGTCCCAGAAGTTGTCACTGATGTTTGCCGCCCCACTTGATTAGCACTACCGTCATGACATATGTGAAGAAGACGTTGAGTGATGGATACCTCCGACTCTGTCTTCTAAAAAGGTGGGTTCTCTCTGTATTTAATTGGAGCACAGGTGAGGTGACACTCACTCTTAAATGGATTAACGAGCGGGGACGCTTTTTTATTGAGCCAGGGTTGGGAAAAATATTCGGATTTATGATTTAGGAATTTATTTAGATATTTTTCCATATTTTTTTCGTTTAAATTAAATTCAAAGTAAATTAAAAGTGTGCATCTCAACTATGCAAGCCGGTGGGAATTTTTGAATTTTTCTGAATTTTACATGTATATAGTGCAGTATATAGTATAAACTACTCCGGACGCTCTCTGCAATTTTTGCGGATTCTTGATCGCACTATTGACATTCGCCCGCTAGAATTTTTAAAAAACTCCGCGTTAAATATCCATCTGCGCATGTTTTTTAAATTTTGGCGGGAGATGGAGAATGTATTCAAAATAAAATGCGTGTCCTAAACAATTACCCGAAAAAAAAGATTAGTATGGATAGTACCCGCGGATTTTCAAAACAGGAGCATTTTTCCCAAGAAAAATTGTAGTACTGGGAAATTCAGCTGAGGTGAAAATGACAGTCGCTTGAATTAGCCTTGGCAATTTGTGAAATTGCGTTGACATTAGCTAGAGCTAGTTTATTTTTAACCCGCGGTTTCCATCCGTCCTTCCAAAAATTCAGTCCCAAAAATTACAACCCTGTCTTTTGTAAACATGTTTTTAATGTTCAATAAAACCTCGACTTGACTGACACCGATCCGAGCGAGGAAACAGACTTTATGACTTAAACAAATACTGGTGGAAAACAGGAGACACTTGCTAATGACGAGTCAGAGCTTGACACTCTCCATCTCATCCAGAAAAAATATAGAATTAAATTCTGCCGCTGTACAAATAAAATCTGGAAAAAATGCTAGGGCGTCATTGCAAAAAGGAGGTGATTCGGCGCATAGTTTCAACAATACGATCCCATCTAGTTAGATGGGACATTTACATGAAAGGAACTGGGAAAAAGAGGGTTGCTAAAACTGATCCTCTCCTCCTGGATAGTAATTAAGATGAAGAAAACCTCGTACTCATCATCACTATTAAATCCCATAATAGCAACAAACGACGTCTTCAAGATCAGCTCGCTAGGATCATCTTCATGGATCTCTTCTACCTTCCCCAGTCCTCAAGACTCCATAATTACATAGTTATGACAATGACTTTTTCAACTTCCTTCATTATGGTCATAAATGCTCTAATTACTATGATTTCTTTTAAACGAAGTCAACACTACACTCCTTTACTTCTCCATTCACTAATTTATGATAACTCATTCAAATATGGGTGTAAGAATCCTCGTCCAGTGACGCTCGTTCTGAGGACCTCTTTATTTTCGTCTTCGAAAAATCCCTATGGATTTTTTTTACTGGATATTCTCTACCGCAATTTGAAAAGAAAAAAAAATTAGCGATGCGATTAGGATTTTTCGCTTTTACGATTTCTTTTGCTTTTCAAAATAAAGGGTGCCCGGTTGGAAGGGTAGCTTTTCCTTTTGAGGCAGAAAAAAAAACTGCTCAGTTGACTCTGGCGATGAAAAATAGCCGTTAATCTCAGGATGATCTAGCGTATTATGCTCCCAGATTTCAGCGTTCTGCGTCAAGTACTTTTTAAATAGCCAATCTCGATTACCGGCTCCTCCCATATCTGCTGCTGTTTTGGAAGCATGGCTTATCGAGACTTTTAAAAAGTGCTTGACAAAGGAACCTGAAATTTGGCAGGAAAATATGAATTCAGCAATTTTTTTGTCATCGCTTTGTGTTGTATGCGCATTTTTGCTGGAAAAAAAGCACCTCTCGAACTGGACATTCTTTAGCATTTAAAATTCTTGAGTAATTATTATTTTGATTTTTAGTCAGTTATTTCAATTATTTTAATATTAATTGAAAATATTCATTCTATACGGCAGAAACAAGAAAAATACGTTCCAATTAACAGGTCCACGAAATTCGGGCTGAAATGGGCCAAAACGTCCTGGTCATTTTTTTTCCTGGCGTAACCGGTGCTTACTGACTGTTTTTCGTCAGCTCAAATTAAACATATTTCTATTGTTAAGTTCAGAAGCTAATTTCGTGTATTGGAATTGCATTAAGTTCAAGGTGAGGATAATTTGAGGCTCAAGGAGTATGTTAACGATTAAAATGGAAATGAAGCTCTCTTCAAAATGTGACATTTTCTGTAGCACTGACGGTTCTAAACGTAACTATTAAATGGAAAACCACTGAGTTCATTTTTACACACGTGAAAGGAATTTCCAGTCTTATCCTTGGTCACTTTTCCCACCATTTACCTGGATTTCACTTAAAAAAAGCTACAGCTTTATCTGTCTTAAGATATTGAGTCTTGGACGCAAATTAGTACATTTATCATCCTACTCGTCTCCCATAAAAACTTGATTCTTAAAAAAACAGCTTTACAACAAGATTCTCTTTGGGAAAATTTATGGAAAAGGAAAAAAAAAAGATTCTTGAAACTAATAGTCCGAGGTCCGGAAACACATGTAAAAGTCACAAGTTCTTAGTTCTTAATCATTCCAGAAAATCAGTAGAATTTTGAAGGCAGTATACATACTTAAAGTCACATAATATTTTTTTCCTATCTCATTTTTGATAATAAAAAACCTTATAATTAATAGTCAAAATCACATTTAATTTTACGTTCTCACGCAAAATCCCCAATTGTGTGAAATTTCATTGCTAATTGGGATTATTGTAGGACTACGCATCCCACCCTGTGTGAACTATTCTTGAGCCGCCCATTAGCAAAAGCTGATCATTTTACATTATTACAAGGAATTTTACAAAAAAAAAAAAAAATTAGAAAAAAAATAACGAGGAAAATGACGTTTAGGGCACAATTTCGCAATTTTCTACCTCTTCGCAGCTTCCATATCTAAAAACTACTGTTTTAAAAATAATCGGAGAGTGTTTTAAAAAAATAAAATAAAAAAATAAATAAAAAGCCGTTAGCGTGTGACAACAAAAAAAGTCGCTAGCATGTGACAACAAAAAATTTGACAAATGACACTTTCACTTCACCCCTTCCTCAAGGAGAAAATTGTAAAAATTTGTTCTCAACTCACCGTGTAGTGAATTTGGGAGAAAGTTATGATGCTGATGAAGGAGTCCCTTGATGGAGCCATGGCGGTGACCAATGAGGTTAGGTGGGCTACTATTGTTCGAAGATCCAGTGGTGGGTGGTGCTGTTGAGCACATGCTGAGAAGTACTGTAGCTGGGATGGAGGGTAGCTTAGACGATTCCAACTGCTGGCCTGTCTCTACTGTCCTACCAAAAAAAAACTTGTTTCTGATCTCTGGCTGCTGTCTCCTCCAGTCCTCCACTCCTGTCGCCCGAATAAAAGCCTTGTGACTATTTTCTGCTCCTTTTTCTCCCTTTACTCCTCCTATCGTCGACCGTCCTCCGGGGTCCTCCCGGAGTCGTCGTCGTCGGAAATTTTGTCTCTCTCGTCCTCTTGAGCAGAGCTAGGAGGATGGGGAGGACGACAGAGTAGCAGCGCTCCAGCACATCACTTCCCTTTTCCCACTTTCACTGGGGACGAGGAGGACGACGCTGGCGCTTAGTTCTTCACCACCAGCCACTTTTTCCACTTCTTTCTCCAAAAGAAAAAAAAAATAAAGAAAAAAAAAACACCGCCGTGAATAAAATATGAGAATGAGAGGAAGGAAGTTTTAGGAGAAAATGACACGGGTCTAAAGAGTCTAAGACACAAACCACTTAAAATCCGAAATTCCCTTTTTAGTTACTGAATCCTGAATTCAGGAGAGCCGACTACTACTGATTCCCGTGCTAGAATGGAGAGTAAAAGTTTTTTTTTTTTTCGCAGAAAGAAGCCTCACTCCCTCTTCATCTCCTCCCTGTCTGCTTCACTCTGACTTCCCAGAGATGAAAGAGGAGTTTTTAACGTGGGAAGCCTAGGCTTTTTTTCCTTGATTCCATCACTTTGCAACAAAACGCAAGGAAACATAAAGTTAAAATGTTTAGGGTTAAATTCTCCTGCATTTGGCCAGGTAACATAGTCAGATGGATCTTTAGCATTGAACTACTCACCATCGGCTTCAGCTCATCACAATTCTTCAGTCTCATCAACTTCCTATTGTTTTCGATGGATCTCAAGTATTCATCATCATCAACAATGCATTTCTTACTGCAGTTTTTCATTTTGGTAGGCGTGAACGGGCTATTTCAATATTCCTATTTATTTTTTTTTTTCATGATCGGATTAGTTTTCAGGGGGATGTATTTGGATATGCAGGAATTCGATCCAGATCACAGAATTTAGGCTCTCTTTTTCTGTGATCTGAATTTACTGAAACACAGAAGAAATAAGCAGATGGGGTTTAGTCGACAGGATGTGTGGATTCACAGAGTCAGAAAATAAAAATTTCGATGTTTCATAACCTTTCCTTGATTGCATTAGCGGCTGCATTTTCAGCAATACAAATGGTGACATGTGAAAATCCCTCAAAACAAAAATCCTCAATGTGAAAATTGCCAATGTGTGCCCAATCTGAATATTCCCAAAGCAAAAATCGCCTATGTGAAAATCCCCACCATGTGAAAATCCCCAACGCGAAAATCTCTAATGTGAAAGTCTCCAATGTGAAAATCCCCAAAGCAAAAATTCCTAATGTGAAAATCTCCAATGCGAAAATCTCCACTGTGAAAATCCCGAACGCAAAAATTCCGAATTCGTAGAAATCCCCAGCGTGAAAATCACAAGTTTGCAGGAACCATTTAGGTTGCTAGGTTGTTAGGATTCGCCCGTGATTTGAGGAATGTGTTTTAAATACCTTTTTACGTGGTGAATTTTCATGGATTCTCGTCTGGCGATGCCCAAAGGTGACACTTGATGGTAAAAAACACGAAGTCCTTTGTCTCAATTACAAAAGTCCGAGTAAACTTGTAATTTTCTCATTGATGATTTCCGAAAGTTAGGAATTTTAACATAGGGGTTTTTCAGATTTGGGATTTTCACATTGGAGATTTTCACCTTGGGGATTATTTTGGGGGATTTTCACATGGAACCATGCAAATCGGTAACGAAATTCATACCTGCTTCTGTGAAGAGTCAAAATCATTTGTAAAAAAAATCCTCCAATTTTGCTACAGTCAATCACTCCTCATTCATTTTTTTTCTGCAATTTCAATTTATTAAGTGAATGAGAAGGGGAGGGTAGGATGATTAGGCCATATGCCCCTTGTATCTCCTTCATCTTCATAAGGACCATCAATCAGGAACCGGTGCTGAGTTGAAAATCTACCTCTTGTTCATTCATAAATTCCCGAATGAGGGGGTGAGACCATAGTGATTACGCACCTGTTTGATCGATCACCATCATCTCCCCATATTGCAATTTTGATTCTGAATTTCTGCACGACCTGCAGGACTTGGATAGAAGACACAAAAGCATTCAAGTCGTGGCTCCGAATTTTATTGAAATTACGTGAGGAAGAGAGGAGCTCCACACCACCGTATTCTTCCAAAAATCTAATTGACATGGGATGGTCATCTCATTCCCTTTTGTCTTCAAGGCAGAAAAAAAACCTGGTCTGGTCACTTGTTTCTCCAACTTATCGATTCGAGTCGAATATGTCAATAACTCTTGGTTATTGGTGAGGAGAATGAAGAAAAAAAAATTATGATTTGTTAAGATAATTAGTGGGTTTCCACCATCTTTGGTGTAGGGGAGCTCAGAGGGCAGGATGACGGATGACCTCTTTCAATGGCAATCAGAGCCTAATTGCAATTCCGCACGACCAGCATACCTGATCACTTCATATCACTGTAAAATGAAACAAGGATTTTTTTTCTGATTGGATTAGAAATAGAGGCTACCAGACTCTGAGCGTTCAATTTCTAGCCGAGTGACTGCCTGAAGTATGCTTCGGTTATTGGACCAAATTAAAGTTGCGTTTTCAAAAATTATTAGAAATTGTGCGGATTCGCTTCCATTGAAGCCATTTTCGCTAGTTTCTTCACACGAAATCCGATCAGTTTTTTTTCGGAATTTCTGAAGTTTTAATTTTTACCCGACCGGAAATGTTCTGCAGAATCATGCAGAAAATTTGGAGCGTTTTAGAGACTTTTTGCATTTCTTGATCTTTCTTTCGAGGAACAATATTGTTCCTCAGTAGGGTCGGTGGGGGTAACTGTGGACGACTGCATTTTAAAGCATTAGACACATGTTTTAAAATAATTAAAATTCGAGTAATATGCAAGAGGTCGAGTGCAAATTGCTCGAATTTTTAATTATTTTAAAACATGTGTTTAATGCTTGAAAATCCAACCATCCACAGCTACCCCCACCGACCCTATGCATGATTTCTCTGCAGGATTTTATCTGCAGAAAGAAAAGATGAAATAATCCACCGATTGCAACCTAATTCTTTGCACAGAATCTTCTGTATGCATTTTGTGCAGAGCATTTCTGATCGGGTAGACTTTCTGAAGAAAGTTCTTGAAAATCACTTTTAGGCGTTTGGAAAATTAGAAAATTTTAGAATAGAATTAAGAAGCTTCCTTTAACAAAAACAATATGAAATAAAATTAAATGAATGAAAAACTGAATTTATTTTTTTGCGTTTTTGAGGTCTAATTTGTAAAATTCCTATTGTTTTCAGAACTAAATTTGAAAAATAAAAGCAGGAAATCCTCCCCTCCTTTCTCCAGCGGATGTCACCGCCTCACTGAACTTGTCTCCTTCTACGCTCCTCATAGTAAATGACTAGGACAACGTTTCCTGGGTTGTAAAAGAGAAAACTTTTCTTCCCTCCCCTGGTGACACACGCAGGTCCCATTGAAGAAGATCAAGCCACACACGACAAAAAAGAAGATAGAGATCTTGGGTTATTTCTCGGGTAGTGTCGGTCCCATTCATCCCCAATGTCCCTCACCGGTTGTCCTACTACTGCAAGCAGAAAGGTAAAAATTGGGTAGAAAAGATCTCCAAGTGAGAGCGTGTCATCGTCATTGTGTCCCTCATAATGTAATATGGCACTTTTGACTGGGTTGACGGTGGAGAGGCCTGGAGTTCCTCTTTTTACCCTCTGTATTATTACCACATTAACTACCTGGTCATTGAAATAATGAAACCGAAAGGCCGTAAATGGACGAAACCCATCATCATCCCTCTCCTCATCATAATAAAACGAATTCCTCCGACTTTTTTTTCAGTTTAATTTTACTTTTTTCATTTTCGGGGGAGCCATATACCTGGAGAAGAATGAAAATTCAATCAAAATGCTAATTTAGAGAATTTAACTGCTGCTGATGCTGAGATTTTGCAGGGTCTCACGGTCCTCAGGTGAGAAAATACCCTACTTCAGTTTTTCGTTTTTAAATTCACTGCGAATATTATTCCTTGAATCTTGAGCAAGAAAATTTCGCAATTTTCCGGTTTGGGCATTTGCTTCTTTATTCTTTTTTTTTCGTTTCTAATTGGCATTTTTTGAATCCTGGAAAGCTGAATTTTCCCAGCTTAGAAATTTTAATTCCGAAATGCCGATTTTAAAATTTGTAGCTGCGAATAGGAAAATTTGACTTGAGAAGACCTGAAAATTAACTTGAAAATTCGACCTGAAGTTAAGGAAAAAAATTTAAAAATGAACAAACTCTGAAATCCTTAACCGGTCGCGTCTCTTTTTAAATTAATTTAGCTCAAAAAAAGGTTAGAACAATTTAGCGGTTTGTGGCTAACCGCAGGGCTGCTATTGAAAAATGAAAAAGCAGGGAGAGGTAGCTGATTAACCTAGAAAACGATTACCCCCACCATAGCAGCAGCTGAGAAAATTCTTATCTCAGCCATTTTTGTTACTCCAGCCGCCCTCAACCCCGAAAATCTCCCCATTGTTTCAAAAAAAAGGCTCTCAAAGAAATTGCTCTATCATTTTTAACTTAGGGTGACACTATAATCATTTTATTTTTCAACTTTCTTGGGTCCGAGCTCACAAAGCCTGAAAATTATCTAGAAAAACTTGAACGCAAAATCCCTCTGAGTACTTACAATTAATAATAAATGAGGCCCAACATGGAACTGCATCCCAGTCCCCAGGAAGAATAAATTGGATGCTGCGTTGGGATGATGATGCGCCTACTGACCCACACAGAGCCTCTACAAGATCGATACCCGGCAGGGGTTGTACAAGAAGAAAAGGAAAAAAACCGCATCTTCCCTATATACCTTTGTTTTATTTCTCCCGTGGTCTTGTCCTGTGGTTATCCACCCCTCCCCCTCCCCTTCCTTCTGCTGGAGTGTACAGAGGCACAATAATGGATGGAGGGGATTCTTCCCTTGGCTCTGGGGTGAGGAGGCCAAGATCGGGACGAGACGACATGTATCTCTCTTCTATCTCTCCATGCAACCCCTCCCC
>JABASM010001271.1:0-15485 GCA_019776545.1 Brachystomella parvula | reverse complement strand
AAATTGCTGGTCTCCCTCATGGGACAGTAATGTTAAAGTATTTGCTGAATAATGATGATTAGAAATGAGTAAGCCAGACTGAGTCCCGCTGCTGCACTATATAATCATACATTAAATCACTAAAGCTAGATGACGACATTAATTTGTTATTTTTGTACAGGGTCCATGTTTTCGGTAGTGAGTTCCATAGCTTGATCGCTCTGTGCTTGACTGAGTTTGTTAGGTATGAAGAGTTTGGACGCATGATAAGAAGAAGGGGAAGTGACCTAGAATTCTTCTGGTTCGGGCTCAGAGTGTAGAATGTCCTAAGCGCAGGGACGGGGGAATTGAGGTAAGCAAAAACGTCCTTGGCCAGCCGCCATTGCAGTCGCTCTTTGATTGTCAGCACTTTGGATGAGAATAGAATATCCGATATATTGATATTGTTGGAAATGACGTGATAATTTCGCCGCTGGGTCCTAGAGTATTTCCGTAGGACGGAAGGCATGTGGATGGAGACTAGGAAGCGGTTGATCTTGTTTTGAAGCGGTTGAGTCTCAAAACTTGACTGAATGCACCAGAGAGACAGCCCGTAGTCGTACAGTGGTAAAGCGTAGGCGTTGAACAGCATTTGACTTACTTTTGGTGGGATGAGACGGTTGATTCGGTAGAGGGAACCGAGGGAATCCAGAGCCCTTCCTGTGCAGAAGAGGTAGCCTTTACGGCTGGAAGGGTTTTAAAGGCTCTAATCTAAGCTATACGAGTACTAAATACTACTTTTGACCTCTGACCTACTTCCGCTCTGTTTTTGTTTACTTTTCTTTCATGTGGAATTTTGAAGCTCAGCTTTTCCCGCACGGTCGAAGAAAGCGTCTTTTCTGTTATCCACTTGCAAAATGCGAACCAATGCAAATAAAACAATTTTCCAAGAAAATCAACGATAATCAACGCCCTGAACTTCTTTGAACGCTAAGCATTCCTCATTCAACCTTCCAAGGAAAATAAGACACAAGAACCACCAAAAAACAAAGCATCAACTATTAATTTTTCACATTTAATTTGTTTCTTTTCAAAACCACAAATTACCGAATGTTAAGTAGAATTTTAATCCTGTAGAATTTAATAATAAGAATTAGACACTGGTATGGCCATCTTTACCAAAAAATTTCCAAACAAATCTGGAAAGGGGAAGATTACTCAAAAAAAAGTAAACGTAAGCTTAATCCTCTCTAAAGGGCTTAGTAGAATCCATCAGAAGTTTTGCCATATGAGCATGGGACGGGAAAATTTCGTGTCGAGTCTGAATGATCCCTTTCACAAATCTTATTGGATTTTCCCGCACTCCGCAGTCACCCATGTCAAACACTGAGTGTAATTCAGGCTTGAGGAAGCTTTCAACTATCCATCCTATTGAGAATGCTTCTTCCTCTTCTTCGTTCCGCGGTCGAGGGATCAACCCAAGAAACTTGCATACTTCGTCTTGATCCTTTTTGCATGAGAAATAAAGGCTCCCCGAAAATACGAAGAGAGCAGGGTCCAATTTCTTGTAGTAAAGACCCGGCTTTTCCTCCAAAGCTGACGGAACGCAGAGCTTGGGTACATGGAGCAAAGTGTCGGCGGTGGGATGAAGCCTTGGAGAGAACATCCGTAGCGTAGAAGCGGCGTTGGGAATTTCTCTTGTTTTCATAATTTCATTCGCTTCGAACGGGCTGATAATCACGTGAACTGATCCAGACGCAAAAGGAGCAGAAAGGAGCCACGAAACCGGCCTTAGAAATGCATCACACAAGAATCTGGTTCCTTCACGTCTGACAACTGAAAAAAAAAGTATTCCACTTTATTACTTCGAAGGCAGAATTTTAATTCGCCGGTGAGCGTTACACGCTTCTATACGAGCGTTTATTTGCCCTTCAGCGCATCTCTAAAGTTTTTAGTAAAATCAAGAACCCTGATGTAATAGTAAAGCGGGATTTTATTTTTTTGCTGAAATTGGCAAGGAATTCTTTTAATTCGCCTTCGTTAGTCTTAGTAGTTCAAAATTTGCACTTTTTTTTAAATAATTACCTCTAGTGAAGTCCTTTGTGAGAAAAATTGACCTTCCCCAAGTACTGAACACTCTGGAAGACTTCATCAACTGTGTATTCCGGAATGCTTCGGATAGCGTCAAGACAGCCTCTTCTTTCTTTGCGCGTGAGAGGTTTCCACTGACTGCAAACTCCTTTACAGCGGGGTGCATGTAATGGGGAAGTGGTTGAGCAGATGGCGGACGCTCAACTTGACGTTCTTCCTCCAATTCATTTTCCATTTCTCTCTCCTGCTCCTCATCCATGACGTGCGCCATGCGTGTTACATTCGGTGCGAACTGTTGACAGTGCTTCACAATTTCATCAGGATCCAGTCCTAGATTTTTGGATTTGTTTTCCGCGATCTTTGTAATTTCTGTTGGTGCCCTGTAGGTCCCGTAAATATTCTCCAGCTCTGAAATCTCTTTGTCTGAGCACTGATCTCCAAATTCAATTCTGTCCGACACTTTTCCCTGGCTTCCCTCGTAGACATTTCGAGCTCTGGATTTCATGTCAAAGTTCACCCCGGCGTTGACCCAGTGTATGAAGCCATCTCTTGTGGCGTTTACCGTGTTCATGAGACTCCAGTTCAAGACGTCCGCTGCCGAGACCGTGCTTTGATTTTCACTGAGGCCAAGGATGTCAGAGTGCACTTCGTGGGAGCTGAGAAAAGTGATGGTGTGCCCTTCGCCCAGCATTCGCATGCGCATAGCCCCCTGTACAAGCTTGTCTTTGGTGACGCCACGCCCAAGGGTAAGAGCGGCTCGCGTTCCTCGTGGGAATTTTAAGTCTGTTCCTCGCGTATGGACGTCGTCGAGGTAGACAACACAGTGGTCGAGACGCGAGGCGAATGAAGATAGTGAGAGTTTACACTCCCGCCCCTTTCTGTCGACAACCTGAAGTTCATCATCCAGGTCAAAGTAGACTGCGGCTTCGATTGAAGTATCCGCGACCTTGTTCAGCCATTCCTCTGCAACAGCTCGGCTGGTTAGTTCGAGCATGAGAGCCCCAACGTCCAGTAGTACCGTCACACTACTCTCCACTACTCTGTCCAAGATTTCAAGGCTCGTGGCACCACTGCTCAGAGGATCAGTGTAGCGGTTTTCCCGCTTAAGGATATTCCCAAGGACTTTACCGTTTGTCCCGTACAACTGCGGAAGCTCCTGTTGAGTGATGTTCAGTGGGAGGAGAAGCTTTGTGTCATTTGTTCCGCTGAAGCCAGTAACAGGCAGTTTTGAGTCACAGAGATCCCAGGGTGAGCAGAGGATTTTTTCAGGAAAAACTTTGCTCTCACGTGGGAAAACGGCGTGATTGAGCCAAAAGTCAACGACCTAAAAATTAAAAAGAAAACAATCACGTTAGAAACTTTGATAATTTTAAAACCTTAAAAGAACTCGTACCTTCATATTTTTTCTTAAGATAGGGAAAAGTATGGTTTTCAGCTGGTGATGGTTCTTGAAATTGACGCATTCCAGTTTCCTGACTGTGGGGTTTGGATTTTTTACAATTGAAATCCAGTCGGCATATTCCACAGCTGCTCCAGACTGATTTTTCGTACTTAAGAGCTCAAAGACCTTAAAAAGCTGCTGATCGCTCAGACCCTGGTAGTAGTAGCTCAGCTGTGTCAGAGTAATAGCCACATCTGGGTTGCCAAACTCAGTCCTTTCGGCCGCCACGTCCTTTGCACGGAATGGAACTGCGGTGAGCCTTTTGATGTTTGCCTGGACTTTAGGGTTGACCCCGTAGTTAACACGCCATCGCTTGGACAAGGCAAGCAGAAGAATCTCGCATCCCAGGAATCCACGGAGCACGAGAAGTGTGTCGCGATGCCCCTGTTTCAACGACTCCAGAATCTTCAATGCCCGCCCATGCTCAGCCTCGTCAGCAGTTCTAGTTAGAAACACCTTGAGGACTTCCACGCTCTCATATGGAAGGTCCGCTGGGAAACTCAATTCCGACCTGCCGTTAACCACGTCCAGGACGATGAGTTGACAGAGTTCTTTGTAAATATCCGCTCTGAACAGCCTCGTCATCGGAAATTGCTCTGTGGCCTTGTCGTCTGTTTGGCACTCAACAAATTCAGGCCCGTACTTCAGAATGAGGGCCTTCATAGCCTTCGGTAGGATTTTCAGGGCTTTCTGAACCGTTTGCCAGCGAATGTTCCCACCGTCAATTGGAAGTTGGCTTCCGACCGTGTACACGAGTTGGTATTTTTCACGGAGAAGCTCATCGCACTCATCAAGGACGTCACGGGCCCTAGTTCTAAGCCATTTTTGCAGCTTGAGAAATTCGGCAGCATCCCAACTCCCATTTTTCGATTTCTCGATTCCCTTGAGCTGAAAGGAGAGTCGGTACTCCGGTACCGTTAGAACGAAGCCACTGATTTCAAGGCATTCTTCATAGACCTGCTGCATGGCAATGACCTCTGCTCCGCCTATCGGCATGTCTCTCCTGCATGGAAATGAGTAGAGCCTTCGGTTGAGTAAATTCCCCAGGGCTGGACGTAGATAGCCTTTGTTTACTTGCAGAAGGGATCGAAGGACGGTGACTCTGCAGAGTTGGGCACCATTTCCTAGGCTTGATATGAGGAGTGGTAGGATCACGGATGTTTTTCCTTCGCCCATGTTCAACTGCATGAGGGCGCTTTTTCCATTTTCTGGGTTATCCATTTTGTTTGCAACTTCAATCTGTGTTGGGCGTATCATGAGGTTCAACTCGATCTCAAGTAAAAGCCACTCCGGGTGTTCCATTGGCTCCCAGTTTGTGTGACCCGGATTTTGGTATTCTGCTCTCAGCATACGCTCGTTCCTTGACTTGTCTTTTGAAAGCTTAAGAATTCGGCACTCCCTTTGTTCCTCTGTCATCAAGGTAGCGAAACTGATGAGCAGACCTCCCGCTCCCGTATTTTTCACTGTAAAAACAAAAAATGCCAGAAAATAAATACAGACGTATTGAAAAAAAAAGCTTTCGGATCGTTGTGGTAAAATAATAATTTCACTAATCATCCTGGTTTACGATACTGAAAAATGACTAACCTTCTGGATCGCAAAGAAGCTCTTTGAGGAGTATTTCCGGAGAGATCCTTGAAGAAAGCCCAGATTTGATAACCAGATCATGAGAAATTAGCGTTGAACTTGTTTTAGCCTGTAAAGCAATGCCTATCAAGCAGAACCTTTAAATTTTCTTCATACATACGCCGTCGCCATAGCGAGTCTTGGTAAGGAGCCGTGTTCCCAGAATTCTTTCCCATCGTTTCCTTCACATGATAGCGCCAACTTTTTCTCAGTTCTTCTTGGTAGAATAAATGAATTTCTGTCAAATCAGGGGTTAGAGGGATCGATGGCGGCAAGGGGAATTCATCATTCTCCTCCACCTTTACGACAACGGCATCTTTATTTCCAAAAAATTCTTCTTGCTTGATATCCAGTTTTTGCCTTTTAGCCCTTGCAGCATACTCAGACAAGGATTTCGATTTGAGAATTTGTTCTTTTAAATCCGGAACTTGAAATGGAGGCTCAAATCGAACGTCTCTACTCGAATGGCCCTTTGCATTGAGCATGTTCACAGTGAAGTTCGGAACAGCTGGAGCGGCTGCTGCGATTTCCATTGCTTCCTTTAAGAATTCTCTGAGCTCTCTATTCTTGTACCAGCGGAGCAGCAAGGCATCCACATCAGCCAAGGCGCTGTACTTTATGCAAGAGTACGGCCATGAAGGTGAAGGAAAGGATTTGCAGGGCCAAAAATTTTCAATGACTTGAACAAGCTCCTGAACTTCAATGGCAATTTGACTTCTGTATTGCGGGAGAGATTTGAATCTTGAAAAAGCTGAGCTGTCTTCATTATTTCTCAGTGCGGATTCTATCATTCTTCGGTTGTATTCGAACTCGCTGGTTTCTTCATAAGAGTCATAGGTGGGTGGCGGGTGAAAATTTTGAGGGTGAACAGCAACGGTGTGGAGGAAGTAGAGTTGATCAGGTGGAACTCCGTACAGCAAGAGCGACGACATCAGGATTCTCCATTTCCTTTGTTCCTCTGGTTTAGAGATTGATCTGGCGAGTGTGTAGAGCAAAATCCAGTTGACCGGAAATGATTCGCTCACCAGCTCCACGTCAACACCAACGTAACTCCAAACAGCGTCAGATTTTACTGACTCTCCGCTTAAATGTTCAAGTGAGGCAAGGAGTCGGATTAAATTTCCTGCAGGCTGAACTGAGGTCCAAGTTTCGCAAAGTTGGGCAAAATTTCTGATGTGCTCAAGTACTCCATCGCTGATCTTCAGTTCTGGGAATACGGAGAACGATGAGACAGATTCTGTCTTGTGAGTAGGGAAATCTGGAATGAAGTCTGGTCTGATGCGGCCTTGCTGATTTCCCATGAGGCACAGGCGGTTGTTTGCTTTTCTGCTCAAATCCTTCTTCGATTTTCCCCAAACTGTTTTTTCGATATCGAGTTTTTCCGTTTCCCCAAACACGAATCCTAGCCTTTGGCTGTCAAAAATGAGTTGTTCAACGATGAAGCGGAAGCTGTCATGGGCGGCTGTGATGCATTCCAGTAGGGTATTTAACTTTCTCAGTCCTGAAATGTGGTTCGCGCGCTGGAGAGAAAGTTCGTTTTGGAGATAAATCGGCTATATTCAGCAATACTTGGAGTGAAGCTCCGTCGAGTGGCTCGGACGACCATGCAGAGGCTCCTTGTAGTATTTGTAGCGCAGACTCCGTACCTGAAATTAAAAAAATTCTTGTCAACGTAAACTTCTAAATGGCAGCCGGGTTCCTATTAGAATTAGAAGCCTCTATCCTACTGGTTTTCCATCGATCCAGCTTAATCTCACATTGCTGTGCAATTTTTCTCAGCGATTTAATACTGGTGTCTTTAGAAGGATCAGCGAGATTCTAAAGAAAATAAGTTCACTTCACCCGAGGCGTGCCAATTTGAGAGAAAATTAGGCTTCGAAATTTCATAAAATCCAAGACATAAACCACTCAAAAAAAAGCTGCAAACTTCGTAAAATCGCAGTTTTTTCGCGTTCAATTCCAATCAGCTGCCAGTGTCTTTTGCTGTATTCGCCGTCACTCTAATTACCGGGATTACCGGTGGTTTCGTCTAATTCTGAAAATGTTTTTGGGCTTGGCAAACTCAAGGAAATCAGCCGGGTTATTGGAAAAGACATCGATTCATGACTCAGGATTTGTTACGACTAAAAAAATAGTAAGCCACTTGGAACAATACGAGAGCCTGGGGGTACTCGAAATGATTCCAACAAAGATTGGAAAATTTTAGATGGAACATTTGGCAGTCACGTTTGAAGTCAGAAGAGTCAGGTATGATATATTCTTAGACTCAGGAGCCCTTTCCATTGATGTAACATTGCTTGTCTAGGAGCCACGACCTTTCCCGTTCCCCAAAAATAAAAAAGATAAATGCCTTACTGCCTTCCGTACGAAAAGAAGTACAACCTCTTCCCCCAAGTTTCTTGAAATTCACCGAAAAAATCCCAACGTACAATTTGAAAAATTAGCTGTATGCGTGTCACCGAGTAACATTGCATAATATATTCCGAAAATCCATAAAGCTTACCTGTCATGCCAGTGAGCGGATCTGGGAGTGGTGATGCGGTGAGAGCGTGAAGGTGAGCCAAATGGAACAAGCTCAGGCTGTCTCCTCCTTTAAGCCTTCCAAGCTTACGGTCCACTTCATAAGAGAAAAACTCTGGAGTGCCAAGGCCCTCAGTGCATATTGACACTGATTTCTTTCCACCACTTCCAATCGAAATTGAAGGGAGGCCATTTGGAAGAAGCAGAATTTGTGACTGGACTTCTTTGCTCAATTCTGGGTCCGACATTTCTAGGAGTATTCCACTCTTGATTCCAATCAAGGCTCCAAAGCATTGCTCATCTCCTACTTTCATTCCTTCATACTCCTTGCTAAGAATTCCTTCCGCAGTTACACTGAAATTTAATGCCATTTTCCGAAGGTCCACCGTCGTCCCCTTCTTCTCATGGTAAATCAGAATTTGGTCCTCGTCCTCTAACCGTTGAAAAATGGCGGAAAGGCTCTCGAAGAGGGTCGACGAGCAGTCAATGAGTTTCCGACTTGTAGAGGTCTCAGTTAGAATTCCAGTTTCCAGATCAAGGCTGTATTTAGGCTCTTCATGAAAGTCCGGGTCCTGGAACCGGACAGGGCGGAAGTAGACGGTGTGCTTCACATCCCACCAGTGGCTGTGGTTGTGGTACAAGAGGAACGGGAGTTTAACCCTCTCTTCAAAGACTGAATGAGGAATCAGCTGAAACTTGCTCCCATTGTTCTGGAATTCTGTGACGATGAGGGTGGTAGGGCTGGGTAATGCAAACGTGTAACTTGAACCGCCGTATTCATGTTTGGTCTTGTACGTGCTTCCACTCGGAGTCACCTCGAAAATCGTCCCGCCGAAAACCCTGCTGAAGGCTATGCCCTTCATCTTCTCAGGAAGCCTTCCCAAGGGAGAGCCGTCTACTTCAAATATTCCGCGAATGACGTCGATACTGATGTACTCGGTGCTTGTGGGATCATGGATAGGAGTAGCTGTTGTTAGATAGCCTTCCCGAAAATTTGCTGCTGAAGTCCATGCTGAGATTTCTGTCCATTTTTCCAAGAATGCATTGAGAGATTTATGGAGACAAAGACCGCTGCAGCTGACGACACGCTCCAGCTCCACGCCGATTTTCCTCACCCATCTGAAATGAACAAATACAACGGAATAAGGAATTAGAGGAGTTTTTGCTACCCGTTTTTAAGAATTTCTCTAGAGGAACGTAAAATCCCAAGGAGGTTATGCTCTTGCCTAAACTATAAAATATGTAGGTCAGTGACAAACGTGAATTTTTTTTGCTTAAAATTTTACTGCTTTTACATGGACCTCTTTAGAAGAGACTATGGAAATTACTATTACGAAATCCACTTGAAGTGAGGATCTCAAATTATTTCTAAGTCCAAAAATTCAGCCAAATCAGAGTTTAGCTACGAATCGGAAAACAGGAGTGGGAGTGCAGGAATTTTTCAGGAAACTCGCAAAGCTTAACCTATTGCATATAACCTAATGCATTAAAAACATACCTAAGAAGATTCCTCGAAAATGTAGGCAGTCTTTCATATGCCGAGTCTGAGAGTGCCAGGTTATTGCGGATGGTTGTAACAGCAACCAGCCACGAGACAAGGTCGGCTTGACTCGGGACAAAACTTTTCTTGATCTCCTCCTTTGCTGTGAACTGCTCAAACGTAAGAGCAAGGACTGCAGAAACGTTGATCAAGGTAAACCTGAGTCCGTCCACATTTTTCTGGGAGGCAGCCTCTCCTGTACTTTCCTTTGCCATCAATTCCTCCACTTTCTTGATCCATTCAGCGGCTACAGCCCTGCACGAAGCTAGTAATTCCCCGGATTTCTCTTCTACCATTGAGTCGCTGCTAAGGGCACGAATCCTTGATCCCGTGACAATAATGATTCCAAGGACGTAGTAGGAATCCCAATTTTCTTCATTCTCTTTCACCTTCCTCTGCAGGAGTTCCAACAAAGCAATGCAGAAATTGGGATCGTTCAGCGTCTCATGTGATTTTCGTAGCATGGAAGAGTTGGATGTTCCAGGCCCTGCCTCCCAAATGGTCTGACAAAAAAGGATGAAGATAGACTCTTCTCGGAGTGAAAGGGAGCCACCTGCCAAGCCACGGTAGACATTGTGCCATTGGAGTCTGTGCCCAGCTCTGAATTTCCCAAATTCCTTAAACTCTTCAAGTCCAATGGCCAAAGGGCAAATGTTCTGTTTTGCCAAAACTTCATTTTCTGTATGCGTGACATCTCCCAGCTCCCTCTGAAACTTGGAGTAGTTTGAATTGGTCAGTTGAAATGTCGTTAGATTCTTGATGGCTGATTTCACTTGCTCGTCGCGAGTGACGGTTAAGACACAGTCCCGAGAGCTGTACTTCAAATTGTAGGCGTTGCTTGCAATGAATGCCTCAAGGCTGTCATCGGGGTGCTTCCTGCCACAAGGTCGCTCAGAGACTGCTGCAACGGTACTTCCGAGGACTACGCTGGACGAAGCTGAATTGCTGTGTGGTCTGAGCTGGTCACTGCTAACCCATTTTCGCGAGCACTTTGTTCGGTGAGCAACTCCAAGTAAATCTATGTTGAACTTATCCAGTAAATCCCTTAGATTCGCCACTGCTTTTGGAATTCGTGACTCGAAAAGTACGGAGTACTGCCCGAGCGCATCGTCTGGCAGAGCCCGCTCATAGACAGAAATTGTACCATTGTTTGCACCCCGCTCCAGAATACACTTAATGCAGCAGGAGGAGTGAACCCAACGCTCCTGCCGATCCTGATGGTATTCGTGTGAGAGTCTGCTTGCTTTTTGGCGTTGGTCTGCACAATGCTCTCGTACCCTGAGGACTTCGGCTCTCTTCGCTTCTTCTCTCTGATGGGTTTCTTCCACGATTTTTTTTCTCAACTCCTCGATCTCGCCATTAGTGGAAGCGTAGCGGTAAGCAAAGGAACCTCTGGAAGGGACTTGCTCTCCAACAAGGGACGGATTTGAAGCTTTTTCATTCCTTTTGGTGAAATAGTCGTTTAATTCCTTGGCTGTTTTCAATTCTTCGGCTTTTGGAAGCAAAAGAAATCCTAGGATGGTCGGATCCACGCCAGAGTCATGGTCAAGTAAGAGGGGGAATGCATCTCCGGTGATTTCATCCATCCTCTGAAGAATTTTCAATAAAACCAAAATCATTCGGCTTGAACCCACCGGGTCACCGTGGTAGTAATTTCCAGCAACTTGGTAGTAGGTTTCGAAGCGGCATCTCAAGTCATCCGTACCGTCGTATCCGAAATTTTGGCTGAACTTGAAAATGTTGTGCTCAAAATCAAGGAGAGCAATTCCAAGCTTCTCCTCGTCTCCAACGAACCCCTGTAGTTTCTCAATTGGGTAGAACCCTGGTGAAGTTTCGTAATGACGATAGAAGGTGTTGATCAGGGGCCTAGCCCCAGAGCCTGATTTCTTTCTGCTGATTTCCTCGATGTAGGATTTCCATCCGCTGAGGTCGTGCCGGGTGAGCGAATCAAGTTCAATTGATTCTGGGAGTGAGTAGCGAACAACACCATTTTCTTTCTCCTCCTCGATCCTCCCTTGCCACTCTGCATTGAGCCTCGTATGCAATCCTTTCAAAATTGAGCTCGATTTTTCCAAGATTTTTCTTACGCTTGGAAGTGTGAGAAATTCTTTGGAATCGCTCCATCTGTTTCCAATTTTGAGAATTCGGCGGGCAATTTTCTTCATGATCTGCATCCCAGTATCAGGATCCAGGTCCGTTCCCCAGTCTTCTACTAATCTTCCCATCAAGTCAATCATGAGGACTTTGTAGACGAAAGTTCCTTTTTCCAAGCCCAGCTCATTGACGAGTGAAAGGTGGAGGACTGTTTTCACCGTCATCCAGTATCCAGACCGACGGAAATACTCTTCGGATTTAAGGCATTGGACATGGTCACGGATTTTCTTTTGAACCTTGATCACGTGGTGGCAGTCGCTGGAAGTGGGGTAGGCCAATACGGCTGGAAGCCATTGAGTGATGAAGAGCGGGTCGGCGACGTCAAAGTTCTCCACTTCTTCCGTCCCCGGCCCTTTCTTTATATTCCGTAGAGCTCTGTCCTTGACTTTGAAATGAAAGTCAGCGATGGACTCTGCTGCGACTTCAGACTTGATGAAATCTCCAAACGGCAAATGGAAAGAGCACCCTGGGAAAATCGCACCGAGCTCACCCGTGCTTGACGTCACTTCAACTGCACTCTGTGACGGAGCAAAGGCTGAGAATATTAGAGTCCCCTCTTCGTGTACCTTGTCCTTGGCTTTGGGTCTCGTGAGGAATAAACCAGCATTTTGGGCTTCGATGTAAAATGCCGCTGAGTCACCAGGCTCGAGGGCGGCAATTGCATCCTGGACGGACGAAGGTTGAAGTTCACCGCCGGGTTGAGTTTTTTCCCAGTTTCCCATGAGTTTTCTTGTTTTTGGGAACTCATAATCTGGCGATAATCCTTCAGCAAACTCCCCCAGTACTTCATTTAGACGGCGGGTAACGATGGTGAAATGCTGGGTCGTAGCCAGTGGTGGGCTAACAGTCCGGAGGAAGAATATGTGGGGTAAAATTCTGGAACTCAGCCTGGAAAGAATACAAATAAAAACCGGTTATTAACAGTTGTTTGATACTCTCCGGTGTATTTCGGGCAATAAAATAAATTTTATAAATCATTCCCTTTCACCGATCCTCAGAAACACAAAAGGAATAAAAATGCGCAACGTACAAACAGCTAGACGGCGGTTCACGAAAGCGAGAATATTATTTTGAAAGTACGTAAGCAAAAGGACTCTACGTAATTGTGGAAAATACAATACATTTTTGCCATAAAACTCTTGTTGTAAAAAGCCCCTACCAACAGAAATCATAATTACTGCGTATCGGTACCAGGAATTATTTTTTCCCACCACACTTTCCAACTTTTTAAAAGTAAGCCCAATCATGGAGACAAAAACTGTGTGAAAATGAACTATACTGAAACTTTAGACAGTATAAATAATTAAGTCATTTGATTAAAGATGACCAAGCTAAAAGGTCCTTCTCACGAAAAAAATTCTAAAATACTGGTGGGCTTTGCAAAAATTAATAGTGAATCCACAAGGTTCTGTAAATTAACTCAACAAAGTTTCAGATTTCTAAGTTTATTACTACCATTTTTGATGAGGCTTTGGAAGTCAGCGATCAGCGACCAGACTTGTGAAACTTTTTAAAAACCTTCTAAACAAAAATTCGCTCGCGCGTTCATTTTTGTAGATGCTAGTGAAAATTAGAACTAATGCAGGGAAGTTAAGTGATTGTGGATATTACTCGAATCAGCGACTAGGTCGCTGTTTGCTGAAAAATTTTATAAATTGTTAAAATCGGGTTCCGGATCGCTGATGTCCGAGGCCTGCCATATTAAAATCATATTCAGTGGGTTTGGCCTGTGACGAGTGGAGTATGAGGATTCATGAGCCCATCTGAACTGATTTCCATTAAACGAATAAAACGCGTTTTGACGCCAAAACACGTTTTATTCGTTTACCGAAAAAAAATCTAGGTTTCCCTGCAATTTCCCTTTCCCGGAAGCGTTAGTTTAAGCGTGTCAAGGACCTTAACGAATTTTTGAAACAGCCAAAAAAAGAAAGGAGACGGTTCGCGAACCCGAAATGGCATGGAGTGACGTTCGTGACTGAGTAGGATTTCCCCTTGACTGTTCAACCTGGAAACGCTATAATTACGCGTGACCTTCGAATCTTCTTCCTCCATATAAGTGTCAAACGAAAGATGACTCACTGGGCAATGAGTAGAGTAACGATTACTCGATCAATTTTTGAAAGGAATGTTTTTCTTTAGCTGGTGGCATCTCTGAATTTGAGTTGCCGACTCGATGGTCGAGTTTCATTGTGAGCCAGTGAATAGAATACGTACCTCTTTATGTGAGGCTCCATCGATCCTCAATGGTCCTCGTGTGTAGGCCCACCACTTTTGCAACAACTTGAGAACGAGATTGGTATTGATGAATTCCAGGCCTATTACAGAACAGTTACTGTACTGTTAACGGAGGTTAGTGTTATAGTATATCTATATAGACAATATAGGAAGGAATAGTAGTACAGGAAACGTTTGCTTTGCTTAAGTTTTACCTCCAGCTACTGAACTGACTATCTTTATCCGTCCCTGCACCACTGTTGTCGCACAGCTGGACTGTAGCCCTGACGCACCTGTCGAAGTTAAGTAGAGGAAGGCAGGATCGAGCGGACGCTGAACTTGATTTATAGATACAAATTCGTGGCTGCATGAACTGAAAATGTTTTGTCTGCTTTAACTGCTGTCTTCTTTAGCTTGGCTTGAAGACTTCTACTACTTTTGATGGATGAAAAGAAGTGAACTGCAAGTAGATAAAAAGCACTGGTTGAAATTGATTAAAATCAGAGTTTAGAGGTAGGTAGTTAAAATGCAACAGAGTACCAAGATTAATCTGGTAATAAAAGCAAGGAACAAAATGATTCATACTTACCGTTAGTTAATTGGTTAATTACGATCTCAATAAGAGTACTGGAACAGAAGGGGGTAGTGAATGTAGTGTACTAAACTGTAAATAAAGTGGCAATGGCCTGAGAAAGCAGCGGAGGAGATCGGCCTAAATATAAGAAACAGAATAAATCAGACGTAGGTCAAAGGACCCTAAAGGAGTCTCATAACAAAAATCATGTCAATCAGATCATCCGTTGATGAAATTTTCAAGCCTAAATGGCCGGCCAGACGGGCAGACTAACATCAGCGCTTACATAAATAGCTCGCGCTATTAATAAAACAAACAGTCAACGGAAATCCGGGTTTTCATCACTAAACTTAAAAGTTCGACTTCCACTCGTTATCGATTGTCCTTTCAAACATGTAAGAGAAATCAGTCCGGAAAGTTGAAAATTGTTTATCTTACCTTTTCGGACCAATTTCCTCTTGCATAGATCCTAAGAAGAATTCTGGCAGTCACCGGTATGCGCACAAATAACCGAGACATGTCTGTATTAGAAGAAGATGGGGACTCCTATGTTGGTTCCAGTGCTACTACAGCAGAACCTATCATTTGGAAACTCATATATCCACCTTGTTTTCTTTTCTCCAGCTGGCGCGCTGCCGTAAAACTTGAAAAATAAAGGTCAAGGTCAAGAAGGACCTTGACCTTTATTTCAAGTTTTTTTAAGGTGGAAACATAAGTTATCCAAATGAGAAGTTCTACTGTACCAGTTACTTTTGCTTCTAAAAAGCAACTGAATGTAACGCTTTAGTAGCTTTCTTTAATTGAATGCAGACTTTATACATCGTTCCACATTTACTTTTTCATGGTCATTGAGTATGGTTATGTTTATGACAGGCGAGTTATCTTTATTCTAATTTTTTATTCATACTCATCTTGAAACACAGTAAGTTGTATTCTTAATTTATTCATTGCATCGGGTGCTAATTGATGCATTCATCAGTTTAAATGGCGGCAGCACGGAAGTTTATGCATACAAATTCATATTTGATTGTCGCATTTCAAATCCTCATGACGGGGATCAAATTTCGGAGGCGAAAGCCCCACCAAAGAAGGCGACCAAATTCTCTATTTACTTCTGGGCAGATCTGTACTTCAAAGTTTTGTTTGTTTTTAACATAATTTCGACCGATCTCCTCCGCTGGAGACCGGGTGTAAAACTCGGGGCGGGAAAGCAGGGGACGTCGGATCTCCCTTCTTTTTCACTTTATTGCTGGACGAGACGGTTCCGGCCTTCGGCCGGAACGTCTCGTCGCCCCGGTCACTATAGAATGACCGGTGTGTGCAGATGCGTTGACCCAGCCTTTATGGCTAACGTGCTTTTCAGTTCT
>JABASM010001270.1:0-15489 GCA_019776545.1 Brachystomella parvula | reverse complement strand
CCGTCGGAAGATCTTGTTTTGACTGCTGACTACCATTATCCTTTCTTATTAACATACATACACACGCGAGTTGTCGTATTGATTCTTGTAGCGCAACATATTCTTGTTTTACGCGTATAGCAACATACGCTTACAGCAACACGAATTCCTGGCTCCAAAACTGTGTTGCTTTAAGCGGATTTTACTGTATTTTGTTTTTAAAACATATTGGAATGTTTGGGAAAAAGTTCTTTCATAAAATTTAGAAAAACTTTTTTTTCTAGAATCACTTACTGCAATTAAACAGATTTCAAAACCTGAGATTCTTTTAACAAAAGAAAAGCGAAGATTTTTGAAAACTTTCGAGTGAAAAGTAGCTGGAATCCAAGGCTCCGGGAAAAGATAGAGGTAAAAACCTGAATTACGAAGCACATCATCATCTTGAGCATGGAATTATTCCCATAAGTTATTCTTCCACCCCCATTATTTCGTAATAGGGAAAAGTGATTAGAAAGAGAGAAAGTAAGCGCAGAGCTTTCTCTGAAAAAAAAAAAAGACGCGAACGTGTCTTCTTTTTCAATTTCCTGTCATTGCGAGTGTGCTTTCCTTGACTTGGGGCTGTTTTATTATTATTTTTCCACAACACCGCAAATTTTAGTCGCTCGCAACGAGTAGAGTGGCTCAAATTCTGCAAAAACTGGGAAAAAATCAGACAAAAATAGGCAAGTTCCCCAGAGTGAAAGTGCTACACCACTATTCTGCATTTAGTTCTGAACTTTAGCTGATCGTGATCGGACTCTCTACTGGAAATGAGTGTACTAAAACTCAAAGAAAGGAATGAATCAGTATTTAACTATCCAAGCCTGTAGGGTTCTGGAATACGAAAACTTTTCTATTCCGGAAACACTGTATATAAATGTTTACATTTCCTGTATGATAGAAATACTCGATAGTAGAATAAAACAATGTAAACTGGAATTATTAGACTTATAGGTAGATTTAAGAATCAGACTTTCTCTTTCCGAGTCTGGAGAAAGTTGAAGATGCATTTGACATTGAAAATGAATTCAGTAGTCAATAAATCTCTTTGACGCTTCAGCTCCATTCTTTTCCTTCAGAAAATGGAATGGAGTTATGTATAATGGAGTAAAACTCCATTGGAAATTTTCACGTACCATTTGGACCTACTCAGCTGAATTTCATCCCTGCCCAACTTCCCTACCCATGAAAGATGCATCAAACAAGGGAAATCTTTAGAATTTTAACTTTCTTTCAGTAATTCAGGTGGAAAGTGGAGGAATTTCCATTTCGATTCCATTTTTTCTAAACTGTTACTCTTCTGCCATGGAATCTTCCACGCTTGAGCTTGGAGTTAAAAATTAAACCTAGGCTTTTCCAAAAACAGCGGAATATCTTCACGTTTTTGTAATCACCAAATCAGCACAAAAAAGATTGTGGGAGAGGCATAAGTCCTAATTACAGAAAGCAGGGCTGCTGCTCCCATTGTAGCCTTTAATTAATTTAGAAAAGCTTTTAGAAACACCTTGAGCTGTTTTTTTACAGATGTAGCCTGAAGGTTGATGACAATTTGAAAGACGCCAAGCAAAAGTTCCTTTCCCACCACCGTGCCAGTAGACGCTGAGGCACTTCCATTCTGAAATACTTTGAAGATCCGATGGATGGAACGCCGTGTAAATGCAAAACAATCCTTATTTAATTTTCAAGAAATGGGAATTCCTTCAGTGGAAAGTCCTTAATATTGGAAAATAATTTTTGGGATGGAAAGCTACTGGTTTGTCAGCACCGGCACAACAGTGACCTGCCGCATCCCATTGTTCCGCAAAGTGACCAAGGAAATCCCCTAGGCCTCCTCCTGGCAGCAATTTTTTGGCAGTTATCAAATAGCCGTTGTAGATTAAAGTCGGATCAGTAGATCCTAGTGTAACTGAAAGTGAAAAGTAATTTGAATTATATTTGATTGAATTATTTTCCTCCACTACCCTACTCCACCTTTGCCCTTTCTTACAACTCCACTACCCACTTGTAGCTTGGAAAGAAATGTTTGGGGAAAACTCTGAGTTCATTTTCAAATATTAAAAGGAGACAAAGGAGAAAAGGAAAAGAAAACTGTGGGAAATAATTATTCCATGAGAAATAATTATTTTGTATTTTCCATAGTACTTTTAGCCAAAAGATAATAATGTAATTAGCTATTTGGTATTCAGAAGCGCTGTTCTTGGGTTGGCAGGTGAGCAGCTCTGATGAAAAAGGGTCTCTCAGTAAATGATAACTGATCGCAGGCTCTTCCCCTGATGCATCAAATCGAACGTATGGTTAATTTCCGAAAGTTTAAAAGTTCCGGTAACAAATTCATCCAATTTGATCTTTTTCTGCATGTAGTCGTCAACGAGGCGTGGGACGGAGTCCCGGGATTTCCACCCACCGAAGGCACTCCCTAATAATATTCGAATGCAGTAAATAAATAGAACAGCGGATCCAGTTTTTTTTGTCGAGATATGGCTTTTACCTTTCCAAACCCTTCCGGTGACCAACTGGAATGGCCTCGTTGATATTTCTTGTCCAGAACCAGCCACGCCTACAATTACACTTGTTCCCCATCCCTTGTGACAAGATTCAAGAGCAGCTCTCTGTAAATGAAAATCCCATTTTTTTAATAAGTACGCCATTAGTAGCGTCTTTCCTAGTTTTACCATAGTATTGACATTTCCAATGCATTCAAAGGTATAGTCCAATCCACCATCAGTCATTTCAATCAAGGCTTCTTGAACTGGTTTTGACAAGGTCTTCGGATTCAAAAATTCCGTGCATCCGAACTCCTTAGCTATAAAACAGAGGTTTTCAGAATAACCTGGAAAAGAACTATTCTGTTAATATGGAGCTTACCAAGCACAGCTTTCTCCTCATTGGTATCTATACCAATGATACGTGAAGCTCCAGCAGCCTTTGCTCCCATCGCCACGGCCAGACCCACTGCACCAAGCCCCCAGATAGCAACAGTAGAATCAGGCTCCACCTTTGCATTAAGAGCAGCCCCGTATCCAGTTGAAACACCGCAACCCAGGAGACACACCTTCTCCAGTGGAGCAGCATGATCGACCTTGCAAAGTGAAATAGCGGCTACGACCGTGTACTCGGATAAAGTTGAGCAACCCATGAAATGGAATAGGTGTTTTCCCTTGCAGGTGAAGCGAGTTGTTCCATCCGGCATCACACCTTTGCCCTATAAGAAGCCAGAGAAACATTTATCATCTTTAAATTACCAAAGTAAGCAAAGCTAAAATTTCTCACCTGTGTAACACGAATTTTGCTGCAGAGATTAGTTTTCTTGGAATGACAGAACTTGCAATCGTAGCACTGTGGTATATAAAGTGGAATCACGTGATCACCCGCCTTAAAATCAGTGACTCCTTCCCCAACGCTTTCAACTACCCCACCACCTTCGTGACCCAAGATGACTGAAAAGATAAACAGTCTGTTAGAAGAAAATGAAGTCTTAAAACTGAAACTCCTGGACTACCTGGAAAAACACCTTCGGGATCCATCCCGTCAAGGGTATAAGCATCCGTGTGACAGAGTGCAGTTGCCACTATCTTTATCCGGACTTCTCCAGTCTTAGGTGGGGCCACCTCCACTTCTTCAATCTTCAAAGGGGCTTTTGCTTCCCAGGCCACAGCGGCACGACAGGTGATTGGCTGAAAGAATTACCGAAAAATTAAGATTCATTCAAGAGTACTATTATAATCTCATTTCTTAAATGTTTCCAGTACTGACCTTTCCTTCCATTTTGGAAACTTAACACTGATTGAATCAACGGGCGCTGCTAGTTAATGCAATGTAGCCTTCTTTGTTAGAATGATATCCTATGTATGTGCCTGTCTCTTTCGATCCCGTGGCTCTACTATGTACAGCGATTATCGCACTCAATCCGGTCCACTCTAACAAAATAGAAATAAAAGCCTCGTCTGATGATCGACCTTGAGAAAAAGATCAAGGATATCTCCCGGGACCATTTCTGTTTTGTTTACTTTCATAGAAACGAGTTTTTTAGGGCTGGGCATTTTATATACACTAGTAAAGATGATTTTATGATTTAATTTACCTAATTAAAATGATAGGCTAATTAAATTTTAGGCAGATAAATAATTGAAGTGATGTGCTTCATTCTCAGCAATTCAGTCTTAGCGAGTCAAGCCAACCCGGTACCAAAATTATTATTGTCAATCCGTTGTGCGTGAGGCGAAGTAGACGGAAAACGGAAGTGGACGAAGGTCAGCTGATCAGCGCAAGTTCCGTTATTCGGCTATTTATATTGATTTTATTTCTTCTGAATGGAATGATTTTTCTTTTTTGTGTACTGTCCTAGTTCCTGTTGAAGATTTTCGCCCATAAATTGTTTCCTTCATTCGTTCTCTGTTTCCTCTCCAGGAATGTCGATCAGCTGGTACTCTAAAATTTGATTCAGCGAGTTAAACGGCTTCACCGTCGTCATAAGTGGAAGTGGACCGAGCAATTTCCCTACTCCGTATCGCTGTACATGCTGAACTGGGTTATACGAATCTGACATCGTAAACAAGGTAAATTGCTTTGAATTTTCCTCAGCATACAATTTAGTTATACTTTGCTCTTTCCCTGCTTGAAATGGGATTCAATTGGCACAATATATTTTAATGTCTGATTCATTATGGTTGGACAATGAAGAATAGCAGCTAAGCGATTAGTTGATATGCAAGCGTGTGAATGATTTCGTGACAGTTCTCATAATAGCGAAACGAGTTTACTTCCGTGGTGGTGGTTTTCAAGACCTCGAATTTCCTTTTGCGCAGTGATAACCTGTTAACCAGTAGTCTTTTATTACTTTCAGGAATGGAGGGAGAAGGTGACAATTATCCAGGTGGGACAAGTGGTGACGCCAAAGTTCGTCAGCGGAAAACAAAAGATTCACCAAAGAAAGAACTTCTCTCGGTAGGAATCCCTACACTGGTTTCACTGAAAATGGTTTTCCGAAAGCCTACAGGGCTATTTCCCTGTGTAGGCTGCTAATGCTTTATTGGCTAATCCTTATAATCGTTATCTGGAATTTTTAGCGGAATGACAGCACTGACGAGTTTTCTAAACATAACACGGAAGTGTCTGATACTGATCCAGACGATGAGAAGTCTCCAGCAGAACGCTACCTCGAGAAAATGGAGGTACTTCAGGGTGGGGCTGACAAGACACCTGAGTTACTCACACCTGTTGTCCATGGGCTCTCGGAGAAGTAAGGATGATTAATTTCTTCTTGGAACGTGCTCTAACATTGAATAACTTTCAGGTGGAGGAATTACGTTATTCGATTTATATTTACATGGCTCATGATTGGTGCATTCTGTGTCATCATTTACATGGGTCCGTTATACCTTATGGTCATTGTAAGGATTCTTTACCTTGCTATGCTTCTGCTAAAAAATCAATGAATGACTTTATTTACGCCTGTCTTTACTTTTCAGACTCTTCTAGTTCAAGTCAAATGCTTTGCTGAAATTATCAATATTGGATATGCTGTCTACCGTGTTCATGGGTATGAGAACAGCCTTCTGCACTTTATAGTCTTCTCATCTCTTTAATCGATAATTTTTTTATTCCTAGACTCCCATGGTTTCGATCATTGTCCTGGTACTTCCTTCTCTGCTCCAACTACTTCTTCTATGGCGAAAGTCTAGTCGACTACTTCGGAGTTTTGGTCAAGCGTGTTGTAAGTACCTCTTTAGGGCTGAAGAAAGTTATGCATGATTGACGTGAAGGTTTTTGACAAATTCAGGAAGTCCTGAAATGGCTCATTACGTATCACCGCTTCCTCAGCTTCAGCATGTACATAATTGGTTTCGTCTGGTTCGTGCTCTCCCTTGTCAAGAAGTACTACATGCGACAATTCAGCCTCTTTGCTTGGACTCACGTGGCTCTTCTCATTGTGGTCACTCAGTCCTATCTCATCATTCAAAATATTTTCGAAGGAATGATTTGGTTCATCGTTCCTGTCAGCATGATTGTCTGCAACGACGTCATGGCCTACATGTTTGGATTCTTTTTTGGACGGACACCGCTCATAAAGTTGTCTCCAAAGAAAACGTGGGAGGGCTTCATTGGAGGTGGATTCTCTACTGTTGTCTTTGGGCTTATTGTGAGTACCGTTGATATAACCCGTTTGACAATCTTTTTTAACTTTTTTTATTTTCCTTAGATTTCTTACTATTTGTGCCAATTCCCATTCTTCGTCTGCCCCATTGAGTACTCTGAGGAAAATAATATCACGTCAATTGGACTTGACTGTGAACCATCTTACCTCTTCCAAAAACAAATCTATACGCTTCCGCATAGTTTGGGGCAGAGTTCAATTTTTGGTTTCATCCCACTCACGGTCAACTTGTACCCCTTTCAACTCCATTCTCTCTCCATGTCAGTCTTCAGCAGTGTCATTGGACCCTTCGGAGGATTCTTTGCATCTGGATTCAAAAGGGCATTTAAAATCAAGGTTAGACTTTGTCAAGTTTAATTCGGGCTCCCAAGTAAATATACATTTTCGATTCATCAAATTGATAGGATTTTGGAGATATAATTCCTGGACATGGTGGAATTCTCGACAGATTTGACTGCCAGTTCCTCATGGCAACCTTTGTCAACGTCTACATGTCCAGCTTCATCCGGACGCCCCATCCTCAAAAACTTCTTCAGCTAGTAAGTTAGCGCCTCTTCATAAAAAGCTTTGATTTGTTCAAAAAATTATATCATTCCTTAATTCTTCTTCTCCAGGTTCTGACATTAAAACCGGAAGAACAACTCCACCTTTTCAACGCCCTTCGGGACTCCCTCACTCATCGGGGTATTCTTCAAGCAATTCGAGGATAATTCCTATACACTGATTATTCCCATTCTCAGTCTACTCCATAAAAGCAACTATAGCTTAACGCTGTACAACAGGAAACAACCAAAGATAATTTCTATAAAAATCTAACTGAATGAATAACTGTAACTTACCTCGGTAAGCAGAGCTTAATTTATTATTCTTATTTCATTTACTACTCATTTATTTTTTCCTTTCTTTTTTGTAATCCTTGTTTTTACTTAACTCTTCCATTATTATTGTCATTATACCAGTGATTCAACTAGGATTAATTTAGAAGGTCAAGTCACAAATCGTCAGGATAGGCATGGCAGTTGTGTACCTCGTATAGGGATTGACAATCACTCACCAATAAGCGGCTACTAGTTCTCTAAATTAACGAATTTCGACGTGCTCTTTAGGCTAAAAACCTGGATGTGATACGATGGTCGTGATTGTAGTCTGCTTGATGACTATTCAGTTAATTTAGCGGAAGAAAAAAAAATAAATTCTTAAATTATCTGACGAGCAAAAATACATTTACACTAGCAATTCCTAGAATTTTTTTTGACGACTAATTGTTCATATTTTCATGAGCTTAGTTCGTTCGAAATTAAGATTAAATTAAGCTGAATTGCCATTTCAGACGTTCGGTTCTTTGGAAGGATAATAGTAATACTGACTAGTCGATGGCTGCAGACTCTCCTGTCCGGCTCCTACGGAAATACTACTGGATACTGACAGTCGGATTTGTCTTAGTGGGACTAGGGTTTTCCGATAGTGACAATCAACATACGGGAATCGATGAAGGGACCTGCCCTTTCGAAGGAACCCGGAGTCGGCGTTCTGCTGATGAGGGTCCCACAAAGGGTGACTCCTCATCACACTCTGTTTGCGACCTAATGGTAACCTCGACTTTCAGCTCTACAAAAACAAATGCAAATAACAATCTTTTACTACCCAATCCTAGCATTATGGAAATTATAGCAAGAAGCGATTTTGTTTTAAAGAAATCCTCCTTAGCATTTTTGTTTCGTGCACTCAATCTAATACGCTACTAAAATCACTTTGATTCGAATTTTTTTTAAGAAACCTAAGACTGGAGAAATATTTGTACCTGGCCAGTCGACGCCCTGTCCATGGCAAATTTTTATTTACGAAAATGAAATCCAGTATTTACATACCCAAGAAGGTTAGAACAAGGAAAAATATTGCAATTTGGCATTCCGGTTCAATCAAATATAATTATTCAAATTACTTTTAACTTTCAGTTACACTAGGATCTACTGATCCGACTTTAATCTACAACGGCTATTTGATAACTGCCAAAAAATTGCTGCCAGGAGGAGGCCTAGGGGATTTCCTTGGTCACTTTGAACAACAATGGGATGCGGCAGGTCACTGTTGTGCCGGTGCTGACAAACCAGTAGCTTTCCATCCCAAAAATTATTTTCCAATACTAAGGAATTTTCGGTTGAAGCATAGCCAATAATAGGATTATCCCTCCTATTATTGGCTATGATTGAAGGCTTTTTTAAATCGGCCTAGGAATTTGGCTCAAGAGGCCATAAGGTTTTTTGTTTTCAACAAAAAACCCTATGGCCGCCTCTTGAGGGTTTTTTGTTAGAAACAAAAAACCTTATGGCCTCTTGAGCCAAATTCCTAGGCCGATTTAAAAAAGCCTTCAATCGAAAGGTCACTACTGCTAACAAGAAATTCCTTTTTTAGAACATGCTGGATGGCTCGTTTACTGCTCGGGTGCGTAAAGCAAATCAGTCACTTCTATGGACAGCCCCTGGAGACTACGTAGGCGAATTTGTCTTTCTGTGAGTTTAATTAAGAACTGAAAGTTATTGGCTGTTACAAAACCTATGGAGAAAATTATACGATATGACTATTCTTACAGGGCAACGACTTGGAAAACTGTAATGTCATACTGGTTTGAAACTAGGTCCCCTACAGTACGAGTCATTCCAAGGAAGCAAAAATCTACGAAATCTCTTCCAACCGTAAAACCAAGACGGCTCTAATCTAAACACTTTTTTTTGTTTATAGAACAAAGTCAAGGAGTAAAAACTTAGAAACTGTTGACGTCTTACTTTGTGAATTAAGTTTCAAGGCTGAATGGAGGTTGAGCGGAGCTTTGCTTTGAGATTTGCATACTTGAGAATAGATAGGAGGCTTTGACCTGGGCCTACTTCATAAGTCATCGGATACGGATCGTCTTTACCACTGGAAAATAATTTTAGAATTAAGTGACTGTAGGCTCTTGTATCAGCTTAAAGTTTTTGGGTGCTTACCGGTGGAAGATGGAATGCATGATCTGTTCCCAGAGTACGGGCTTCACGATTTGCTTCGGTAGGAGTTTCCTCACTTCCGCTTCAGAGTGGTATCGATATCCCGTTACATTGGAGTAGACTGGTATCCTCGGCTCCTGGATTACCATATCCTTTAGTGCTGCACGAACGGCAACGAGAGCTGGTTCCATGAGTTCAGTATGAAAGGCTCCAGACACGGGGAGGACTTTAACCTTCCTCAAATTAAAGTCCATGTAATTTTTCTGTAGAAACTCAATACACTCCGCATGACCTCCGACTACTTTTCCATGAGGGAAGAGGTGAGAGGCAATGGCACAAACTGGATATTGTATTTTGTGTTCACGAGATGCCCATTCCCGAGCCACTTCCATAGCAAAACCTGCAGAATAACTTTTTAGATCCCTTGCATACAATTTTAATTTTTCTAAATGTAACTTTACTTACCTAATCTGGAATCCGCACCGTAAAGAATAGTAGCCATCTGACTCTTGACATCATCACATGAAATCTGCATTGCTTCTGAACGAACTTTGATTAGGCGTACAGCATCCTCAAATGCCATGACACCACTAAAGACGAGTGCGGCATACTCCCCTACACTGAATCCTGCAGTTGCCACGGCATTTGAAATGGCTATTGGATCTCTCTTCTCTAAATGGGACATTGCACTCAAACTGGTTACGAAGATAGCCACTTGGGAATAAACTGTTTGACGGAGCTGCTCAGCTGGACCCTCTCTGCAAAGTTTGAGGAGATCAAAACCTAGGACCTCTGATGCAATTTCGTAGAGCTGCAGATGAGGTGACTCTCCACACATGCCAACATAATGTGTACCTTGTCCTGGAAAAAGCATTACCTGTAGATTTGAACGAAATAATGTTACATTTTCAACTTGAAATAGGATTAAGTATTGTATTGCTTACGGAGGTCGTAGAGGGGTCCACGATTAGACGCCTGTTGCCCTCTTCCATTGCACTATCACCTCCACTGAATATTTTAGTTTCCTTGGTGTACGGACTGGATAGGAAGGGGTCTGCCTGCTCAGGTGGGAGCGTCATACCAGCTTCTCGGGGTTGCTTCAATAGTTCACGCTCTCGATGGTAATCCTCAAACGTAGCGGCATTGTCCAATAGCTTCGTCAGTTTTGCTTTAGGTTCCGGTTTTGGGGCAGGGCGTATTTCGTCAATCTCTTCTTCGTCTTTACCATAGGCTAACATGTGTCGCCGTCTTGGTTCTACTTTTTTCCTTGTATAGCGATAACTTTGAGGCCGGTCACGAGCAAATCGTACTTGCTGCTTTCCAAGAGGGATCATAATCTGAGCAGACTTTGCCAACTTTCTACACCACATCTTGACGGTAACTGTAGTTTAGCTTTATTAGGGTATCCAATCTCGGATGGTAATTAACTGACTGCCGAGCGAACGAGGATAGAGTTTCCAAGCTCTTAAATGAATTAACTAGTAAAATCTTTAATTAATTAGTATAATCTTTTGAAGAAAAAAAAGTAAAACACATGCTTTGCTTGCCGGTGAAATTTTTAAATAAACAGGCAGTTTTGCTGCGGAAAAAGTGAGAATTGAGTCAAGCCAGAATTTCTGTAACAATTAAAATTGCGAAGCAAGGGAATTGAAAAAAACGTAGAATCACTGAAACAAACCGTTATTTTAAAAGTTAAGTTTTAAGATGGCAGCGATTGCACTGCCTAGGCCCGAGAAAACCAGAAGGGCTTTCTACTGGGCCTTCTTCCCTTTCTTTGTCACGCAGACGGCACCCACAGCTTGCCAATGGGCCTTCCTTGGCATTCTGTCACTGTGCCTAGAACTGCATTCAGGACATCTTGATGGACTTCAGTGATCGGGCGACTTGAATCTATGACCTACAAAAACAAAGTAGTGGGCAAATAAGGAAGGAATGATTATTTTCATAATTATTATGATATTCACCTGCCAAGTCTCGTCCCTCAGTTCAAAGAAGCGGTTCTTGACTGTTTCTTGGAATTCTACATTTTCATAGCGCTCTGCACCATAATCACCACGCTGGGCAGCGGCAGCGGTAGGAACATTCATAAATATTACGGCGTCTGGTTTCGGGAGACCAATGTCAGCTCCTTTGCACCAATTGAGATCCAGTCCCTATAATTTCAGTAAATCACGCACCATTTCCAATAAATCCAAAATTAATTGTTCATGCATACACTGACTCTTTCTTACCTTGGCAGATGAAAAAGCAGCCCCAGAAAAAGCGTAGCGATCCACAATCACAGAAATCCCTTCCATTAAGCTTTTTTCAATGTTTGGTCTACAAATAAAAAAAAATGCACAATTTTATTTTAGCACTGATCCCAGTCCCGTCCAGTAAAATTGTACAAGATGCTTTTACATACACCAATTCCCAGCGATTGGCCGAGAAAAGAAGATGAATTGATTCATCTCGTAACTCCGTCTGACATTTCAAGTAGTTGTCAATCATCTGGCCTATCGGCGTTGTCCTGTCTGTAACAGAGAAAATCAGAATTAACTCCAGTCTTCCATTAAAATTAACATTTTTATTCAGCGATTGATATTTACCAGGGAACGTAAGCAAGCTCACTTGCTTTCCGAGATCCTTCAGGGCTTGTACCAGTAATTTCACGTGAGTAGATTTTCCAGCCTTGTCACACCCTTCGAGAACAATGAGAGCTCCACGACTCGCCATTCTAAATTAGTCCCGGATACCTTGAACACGATCCCAAAAGAAAATGCAATGCAATAAATTGCAGTTAATTAGGTCTATTGTTTAGATCTGGATCTGATGGGGCCATGGGGCCGGCTTTTTCTCTCAACTCCCGCCGCCGCCGGCTCGACCACACTCGAGATCGTCTCACAGGTAAAAAACAGGTGTGAATGACTTTAATTGCTATGTAAATCAGGGCAAGGCATAGCGAATTCCATGATTGGCTGGAAAATGGTACAGCGACATTCTTTATTTTACAAAGATTGAAATATTACAGTCAAAAAGGTTTTTACAACTTGAGGTTTTAGATTAATGAATGACTAGTCAAGCTAACTCTGTTTTTGCATTTTCTACACTTGAGCCCTAAAAAAAGACTAAGACTAAGTGACTAAGAGGACAAATAAAAGCAGTAGCTGGAACGTTATTTATGACAGGCATCTTCCATGCCCTTAAAAAGACTCTGAACTTCTGCAAATACCTAAAGGAAGAAAATAAAAAAGGTAAGAGTCCATCGCCCTAACATGCAAAATTCTCAAAGCAGTAATTAGGTATCTTGCTTACCGATTCCGGTTCGAGTGATGCATCAACCTTTCTCACAAGATCCCTCTGGATGAAGTGATTAATGATTGGCTGAGTTTCCACATTAAAAGTATTGATCCTCTTTTTAAGGCTTTCCACGTTATCGTCTGACCTGCCACTACCGGCCTCTCCACGTCCAAGACATCGTTTGACGCACTCTTCCTCTGAGCAATCGAAGAGAAGAACGCAGAGCAGATTGACCTTGTCAGACATTTCTCGTTCCCAGCCGTCTAGGTTTCCTTTGCTACGAGGGAACCCATCAATTAAGAACTTGTTCGCAGCAGATCTGAGCATTGCCTACAAATCAACGTACCGTTAGGTAAAGGATAATCCAACTATGATTTCTTCCAATTTACCTTTTCAATGAGGGCGCAAGTAATTTCGACGGGAACAATGGTACCATTCCGAATATGATTCTCGATCAACTCTCCGTACTCCGATGCGGGGTTCCCACGCTCTTCCCGTAGTAGGTCACCGGCTGACAAGTGAACGAATCCAAAATTCTACAGAATGAAAGAACGAAGGGATTCAAACCTATTGATTGGTCCAGCATATTTTGCATGAAATCATTTCTTACCTTTACTATTTTCTCACATTGAGTTCCTTTGCCTGACCCCGGCCTCCCCAAGACAAAAACGACGTTCGGCTTCTGTGACATGGAGTATGACAGCGTGGGGTAGCAAGTCAATTTCTTACTGAAAGCCGATATCGATAGCCGGATCAAAGACAGTGTTCTTACGGTATTTTTATCAGCTGACTCGGTCTAATCTGCCGTAGTAGCCGTCGCGTCGTCTGTCTTTTCTCTTTTCTTTGAGTGTGATCTGTCCCGTTGTTTCTCCTCCCCTCCCTCCCTCGTGGTCTGAGTTTTTGAATTTGTTTCTTTTTCGGTTCTTCTCCAAAAATAAAAACCGAAACCGTTCGTTATTTTTGATTTACTGATTTTCTAATTGTTTTACAGCTGGGTGGTCCTTCAGTGAGATGCCGGTTTATGAAGGAATCGGTCTAATCAATGAGAAGTTTCCGGTTGTACTGGAAATAGGGCACGGATTCACCAAGTAAGATTTCCTGTTTTCTAATTATAGCGGGCGGTCATAACGATTCTTTATGATTCAGAGCTGGATTCGCTGGGGAAAACTCACCAAGGTGTATCCTACGTTCTATCAGCCGGAAGACGGGGAAGGATTCCAAGGTTCAGAATCTTTATGACATCAAAGATGAATCAGAACTTTATCAAGCCCTCATTGATTTCCTTCATTTCTTGTACTTCAGGTAAGGTCTACTGATTTCAGTTAGTTTTTACTGGATTAAGGTGAGTGTTCTTTTAGGCATTTACTAGTGACGCCGAAGGATCGGAAGGTCGTGATAATTGAATCCATTTTTACCCCAACGAAATGGAGGACGACGCTTGCTCGTGTCCTTTACCTCCATTATGAAGTCCTCAATATTCTATGGGTACCAAGCCATTTAAGCGCTGCAGTGAGCACAGGAGCTGATACTGCTTTGGTCTTGGACATCGGTGTCGAAGAAGCTCATGTCATCCCCCTTCTCAACGGTGTAACACTCCTCAATAACATTCTGTCTCATGAATTAGGAGCCACTGCTTTTGATGCGTAAGAGAATGACAGCTATACCTCAGTATTCTAGATTAAGGTGATTCAGCGCTGACCTTATTCTTAGGAACCTCAAAGAATTACTGATAAGCCATGCTATAAATCTCAAGAATGAAACTGAGATCTCGAATCGCCTGAGTTCCGATGCATTGGAAGATATTCGTACTCGAAGCTGTTTTGTTGCTCCAATAGCCAGAGCCGAAAAGTTCAATAACCTTGAAGCGCTGGAACCCAAGTTAAAACCCTTCCAGACTGCAATCGGTGAAGACGATGTCCAGGATTTTGGTGGCGTAGTACGGGAGCTTGCAGCAGAAGTATGGTTTCAAAATCAAGATTTGGATGGGATTTCAATACCGATGATGATTCTTGATGTACTGTCAAAGGTTTGCTTGATCTATTCTTATTATTGAGTTTTTGCATTGTGTGTTTGAGCGCTTTAAATTCATGTTTTTTCTTTTGCAGTGCCCTGTGGACACAAGAAAAAATCTCGCCTCATCGATTTTGGTCTGTGGTGGGACATGCATGTTGCCCGGATTCAAGGGGCGCCTTCTACGTGAACTGAAGAAGGAAATGAAAAACCCCTGCTTCCAGAATAAATTCAACGAGTCTTACGAGTTCAGAATTTTCCAATTGCCAACTGAGCAGAATTGCGTGAGTTGGTTTGGTGGCTCTGTCTACGGTTCTTCAGAAGCAATGGGTCTACGTGGGATTTCGAAAGAGTATTTCCTTAAAACTGGGCATTTGCCGGACTGGTGCTCTCCAAACTCGGTTATCAGTTATGCTACTCTCGGTCTTTCCAGTTCCACGAATGTGACCCCAAATACGACTCCAGCCTCAAAAACTATACAGTAACGTCCAGTAATTGTGTTTATTAGTCTGATGTTGTCAAGATTGGGCTTCTCGCTTTTTCAAGCGTGTCTTTAGCTAAGAAAAAAAAGGCCAGGAGAATCCAGCCCCTTTACCTTTAGTCTTAAGTGAAGCCAGATTATACTAATTAAGAAATAATGTTTCTTTGTCAAAAATTATTCAACCGCAGATTTTATTTTATGGTTTACAAAAAAAAAGCTGAGGAAAAATTTTGGTTTTTCAAAGAAATCAAGCGTACTTTGGTTCAAAATCAAATAAAAAAAATGGGTTTGCATTGACATTTTGCCGTCGCAGTCGAATGCATTTTATACATTAATTTTTTACCTGTCTACTACTATACCTCCCGGTGTAACGAGAATTTTTCAATGTAGGGAGAATTCAATGTACATTGAATTTTTCCTGCAGGAAAAAACCAATGTACATTGAATTTTTCCTGCAGGAAAAAACCAATGTACATTGATTTTTTCCTAGGAAAATCTCAATGTACATTGAATTCTTCCCAGGAAAAAAACAATCCCCTCGGGAAAAATGCAATCCCCCTAAAACT
>JABASM010001269.1:0-15500 GCA_019776545.1 Brachystomella parvula | reverse complement strand
GAGGAGTGAGTGAGGACGTAATGAGGAGTGAGTGGGGAGGGAGTGAGGATGAGGAGTGAGTGAGGAAGAGGAGTGAATGAGTAGGACAGGGTTTAAAGGGCATTTAATAATTAATCTGATGCCCTTTTTTTTCATCTGCAAAAAGCGAGAGCTCAAACTTGCCTTTTCTCTCGTACTAAATTTTTTCGAATCCATTTTTTAGCCTTAAATTAAAATAATTAATCTCGTACCCTAGATATCTAACTTTGCATGGCTTTTTACCCATTTTTAGATCTGATATTGATACCTATTTCTGGTTTTGAAATAAAATCAATTTTTTCCTGTCGAAGGGAACAAACTTAAGGTTGGTTTTTTATTTTTTTTCACATGGTACGTTCTCCATCTCTCTTCCTCCTCATCATCTGCGCCTCACTCATTCCTCACTCACTCCTCAGAGCCTCCTCACTCACTCCTCAGAGCCTCCTCACTCACTCCTCAGAGCCTCCTCACTATTCACTCCCCCGTCTCCTCCTCGATTTCACCTCCGCCTCCTCATTTTTACCTCCTCATTTCTCAACCCTCATTTTTTCTATAGATTGTTCCATAACTCCTCACTCCTCATTTCACCTCCTCCTCAAAAATCGTGACTGAAAAGTAAAAGTCAGCCTGTTCGGTAATAAGCATTTGGCTCGTATTTAACGCATGCTATGTTTATTTTCTTGGATATTGAATTTCGATTCACTCGAACTCTGAGCTTGAGTCTCGAAAACAAATTTCAAATTATCCGACTTTCTTTTTTGAGAAATCGAATCAAGAAATGCTGGTTTTATGTATAGAGAAATCCCCACTTGTCATTCGAATCGAATCTGAACATTCTAACTTTTCTTACATTGTTCGTATTTTGAAGTGTTTGAATAATGATTTTAAAATTTGAGCACGATCTCTGATTCGAATTGTGATTCTAGTGTTGAAACAAAACTTTCGATTTTCGAATTCTTGTTTTTGGCTTGAAATCAAAAATAAATCCGACCGAGGCATTATATCAAGATTGAAATTTCTGGACAATGAGAAGGGTATATGGAAAAGGCTGCACAGTTTTTCCTGAGGAGAAAGTGAGCTTTCACTTCCGCCTCCAGAAACAAAGGGATTTCTTAAAGCAGGTAATCAGTGCTAGCGATGGAAGAGTGGGACTCTTTAGACCTCCTTTTCCTTCTGATTCAAGTCGTCAAGGCATAAAAGTGAAGATTATGAAAGAAAAAAAAAACAAAGTTTTTGAGAACCACGGATAGGAGTTTATAGTTTTTCTCCTCCTTTCACTCCTACGAGAGAAAAATGAATCTGGGAGAAAGTAGATAAGAGAAAAGGCTTAGTTTTTAAGAAAATACAAAGGGTATATGGGAGAAAGTCTTTTAGAATTGATAAGCGCAACAGTAACTCATTTCCTCTGCTTCTGCCTGGCTAGTATATTAAGTTGAGGAGGCTCTTGTTCTCGCTCCTGCTAATTTGGGTAGAGTGCCCATTACGTTGATATGAAAGTTCGCGGAAGCGTGAAATGGCATCATCTCTCCTGCTGCTCCTCCTTCGCCCGTCGTCCCTTCATCATCTGCCTTGATGATGATGTTGTCTACAGAGAGGTCTCCTCAAAGTCTTTTATATTCTTAAAAGCACAATGCTTTCTTCGTCTCAAAGGAAAAGAAGAAGAAAAAAAAATGATAAGGATTTTTTTAGGAGCCAAAAAATTTTTTTTTCTTTGCTATGGGTGAAATCCGGGTGAAAAGAAAGAAGAGAGGAAACTGCCCGCTCCTCCCCAAGACGCCCGTATTTTCTCCATTGACATTTTCTATAGGAACATTTCTCATCTTAAGCCTTTTAACTCTCCGAAGCTGAAGAGAATAATCATATTGTTATTATTAAAAAATCTCCTCGGATCCCTTGAGAGAAAGCAAAGAGAAATTCGTCTTTCTCTTTTTATTCCAAAAGTATGGCGGGTAAGAAACTTTCCCCTATGCTTTCACTGTATTCTTTTTCATAGTCTCAACACTGCCTTTAGTCGCTACGTCATACAAAGGCTCCCAGTCCCATGGGCATTCTATACAGAAATATTCAAATTAAAAAAAATAGAAGAATGCATCGGCCGGTTTTTTTTAAAATAAGAAAGCAAAAGAAGATAGCGCAATAAAATGGAGAAAAAAAAATTAAGGGAGCTTTAAAATCAGGAATCTTGCAAAAATGCAATAAACCTTAATGAAGGAAGGGCGGCTCATCGGTACCTTGTGAAAATCTGAAAAACGAAAATATCGAATTCAAAAATCTTAAATGGAGAAATCCAAAATAGTATGTCACGATCTGAAATATGTGAAAATATCCCATATACGTAAATATCCAACCTAACCTAACAACCTAACAAATATTCAGGATTTTCGCATATTTGGAATTTTCGCATTTGAGATTTTTATTTCCGAGATTTTCAAAAATCAAAGATCTCAAATGGGAAAATCCAAAATATGTGAAAATCCCAAATCTGGGCTTCCCTAAGTATGGGGAAGGGGTGCTGCATAGAGGGCTATGCAAGGCACAAAGGTTTGCCTCACTGGAAAAGTGCTTGGTGAAACTAGGGAACCATGTCAGAGCGGTCGGACCGCGTGAGTAAGTTTGACTCGCCGTCCTGACATGGACGGCTGACAGAGCGTCAAGTGTGAAAATGACCGTCATTGATTTCTTCCTCTAGAAAGCTCACTCAGTCTCCTATTAATCCATTATTGAGGAGGACAAGGATGGGAAGAGTGAGGAGGAAGCAGGAGTAGAACTCTGTTTACATTTTTCCAGTGGGCGAGTCCTTAATCCTTTTCCTCATGGAAATCCAACACCACTCCAAGGATAATAGTAATCATTCCTCAATCTCTACTCTCATCACCTCGTTTCACCAAATTAATCAAGCTAGGCTGCCGGGGCGTGGTGCTCAATAAAATGTGAAATGTGGGAAGAGCAGGTTCGAGAATATTCCTTGGCTTCCGGCCCGAAAACTAAAATTATTAATATCCTAAATTTTTTAAGAACTAAAATTTTCCCTTCTTTTTTTTCTCTCTCTTTGAAATGAAGTGAGAAAGAATAAAAATAAATCTTAAGATTTAAAGTATAGAAAAGCTTTAGAAACCTCAGACTGGAATGGAAAAAGACAAATGAGAATTCTAGAAGATTTTGGCAGAGTCGTGGCTAGGAATTCTTTGGGTTTAACTTTTTTTTAGAGGAGTTTAGAAAAAGAAAGGAGAGGAGAAGTTGAGAGGAGAGCTTTACTTCACTTCATCAGAAAGTCAGGAGATGATCTTCATTTGGGAAGCGAGAAGTTTTATTTGGGGCTCTTCTAGTATAGTAAAGGATCTGTAGTTTGTTAAATGACGCGAGGAGAGTGATTCTGGAGCAGAATCCTTTGATCTTCCTCAAAATGAGGTTCATGAGGGCCTGAGAGATTTCCTCCCTTTAACCCTTCCTTTCAAGCATCCTCCATCATCATCTCAACCAATCAAAAGAGAGATCCACCTCAGGTTAAACACCAATTTAAATCTCAAAAAATCCACAATTACTCCGCTCCTCGCCTACTCCTACCTCATCTTCACCATTTCTATTTACATTTTCCAATTTCTAATAAAATTCTTGAGAAAAACCTCATTTTCCTTTATATTTACCCATTTTCGCATCGTCGCACTTTTTTTTACACTTGGTCGTCCATGCAAAAAAATAAAAAAAATGAAACCTAAGCACTGCTTCACTTAAGTCAGATTTGCCAATGTTTGCATTCAGTTCAATCGGGTCCATGCGAAAATCCCCAATGTTAAAAATCCAAATGTGAAAATCCCGAATGTGAAAAACCCAAATGTGAAAATTACAAGTTTTTGCAAGGAGGTGTTGAGTTGAAGGACCCCAAGCTTGGGAGCCTAACAACCTAAACAACTTAACAGTCCCCGCAAGCTTGTAATTTTCCTATTTGGGATTTTCAGATTTGGGTTTTTCACAATTGAATTGGGATTTTAGGTTTTTGGGATTTTCACTTGACTCATGCCGATTCCATCAACTTACAGTCAATACGGGAATTTTCAGGAACGAAGATTTTTTAAAACAAAAGAATTATTCCCCCCTCGGAAACGATGATTTTTTTTATGCTACTACATCATGATCGTGTTGACATTTTGAAAGTAGATGGTGAAAGCAGAGTGAAAAATGGGGTCGGCCTGCTTTTGAGCGATTTGATTTGATAACATGAACATAATATTATTAAATGAATGGATGAACCCCCCCCCCCCTTATTTTTCCCTTCCAAAGGGTAAACGTCGAAGCAGCTCAGGACTATGTGCAGCATAGAATAAGTTTCTCTAGCTTTTCATTCATCATTGAACAATGGGATATAGAGGAGGAAGGTGATGAAGCAGGCACACGGGAATTCTGGAATGACCATCTGTCACGGGGACTGAGAAGGCTTTGGGATACTCTCTGAATCAAATCATCGTCATCATCATCATCCTTTCTCGTGATCTTCTAAAAATAATGCTTTCATTAACATTTCCCTCTGGTGACAAATCTAAGTGACCAATTCTCAAGTCCCTAGTGGTGTCCAATTGAGGGGGAGCTGTATGCTTTCACCCTCGATTTTCTCTCTTTTCTCTTTCCTTTGAGTATAGTTGAGCTTGAGTGAGTCCTTTTTTGGATATCTCATACTCTAGTAGTGCTATTTAGAAGTGAATTGATTGAAGATTTGTTACTAGTATCACTTTACCATTGCTTTAGTTAGGGATAACCCTATCATCCCCCTCGCGTGCATGGATGTGCTTTTCTGAGCTCAAGTGGGGCTCAACATGTGTTTTCCCTTTGTAATCAGATTAAGACTTTATAAACACCCTCTGCTCAGCCGGGCTCAGCTCAGCCATTCCTAACAAACCTATATATGATCATTTCATTAAGAAAAGTAGACCACAAATCCGTGCCCTAAAACCCCGGCCACATAATTAAGAAATATTGTTCCGTGAGTGCTCTTTGAATTTTTTATAAAAAAAAATAAATTTTATTCGCTTATTATTTTTTACGAACTCTTTGCTAGGATGATTGTCTGGTAGAAAATCCTTCTTGTCTTGCTTTAGCTTTGTAGATGCTTCTTAAAAAAAACTGTTTCGGCAAATTCATTTTTCGCGAAATATTGAGGTGCAACTCAAAAAAATTCTTTATACATAGACGCCGTTTAAAATTATTCTAAAATATTTGAAAAAATTTAATTGGATACGTAGCTAACGACTGATGGTTTGCGCTCGTTGAAATGATTACAGCAAACGAGGTCTGAAATTTTGATTGAAAAATAAAGCAGAATTGAAGCGATCTTCCAAAAATATTTGGTTAATAAAATCCTGCTTCAATCACACTAGTATGAGCTATCGAAAACTCCTATTAGAAAGATGCAGATTGAGTAAAAATTTACTCAAGTTTTTGCTTCAAGCCAAGGTTTGCTGTTTGCAGAGAAGAGCAATTTTGGGGAGCCAACTTGGCTTGAAGCAAAAACTTGAGTAAAATTTTACTCAATCTGTCTCTATTTTGGTGGCATTGCTTCTTCTGAGCCTTGGCTTTTCTATTTTGCAAAAATTCGTTAGTCTGTGAGCCAGTATGTAGTGCTGGTCAGCTAGCCAAGTCCCAGTCAGGCCATTTGCTAAAATATTTAGTCACAAAGCACCCATCCCACCAAAATTCACAAGCACAAAAAAAAAAAAAATTAACGGTAGCAAAAATAGTACCCGATTCCAAACCTCCAGCTCTCAGGCTGCCATCTGAGGACCCCTAACCAAATCTCTTCTGACTCTGCATTTGCACCCAGGTCCTAGGGGTTGAACGGCTCAACACGAAGAAAATCCAACCCACCTATACTTCCCATTTCATGTACCACTCCAAATTTTGTAATTTAATTAAAAATGACCGTAACCTCATCATCTTGAAACTGATTTTCCCATTGTTTTTACCAGACTCAGAACCTTTTGTAGCTTGGAGATTAAAATTGGCGAGTAGGGAAGGAAATCACTTAAGAGCTCCATGCATGACTGAGTTCACCTGAGTAGGAGGAGGATATGAATAAAAATTAATGTAATCTGAGGAGGTAGGAGCCCTTTGAACCTTCTGAATGGCTTAATAGGCGTGTAGGTGTAATGGAATCATAAAACCCAAGATTCCGCTGTGAGAAGATTCCTGTTCTTCTGAGCTCCTACAAGGAATTACGTTTTGTCAAAGATGAGAGGAAGATGAGGGTGGTGGTGGTGATGGGTTATTAAAAACTCGCAAATTATACCTGAGTGAATTGATTATTAGTAAGTAGTGAGTGGAGAAGGGGGTCTTTGGAGAAAAAGGGGAGGGTTTCTTCACTTTTCGTAATAAGAAGATGAGAATGGGAGGCGGAGGAAACTTCATCTTCACTTCTTCCTACCTTGACTCGTTAAAAAAAAATTGCATCTCTCAGATTCTGGTGAGAAGGTGAGTGGGAAGAAAAATCCAGGAAAAGAATTTATAAAGCTTAAATTCATCGAAATTAAACTCTGCAGGTCTTGTGGATCTTCACCAAATTTTCATCGCATTGCATAATTACCCTGATTAATTTAGCTTTCATCGCAAGGGGTTGACAAATTTTTAATCCTTTAATGTGGCAGAGAGATTTAAAAAATCTCATCTTCTCCTTGATGACTTTTTTCTCTCTCCGTGTGTTTTCTCGGGTCCCTGAAATTCTCCAGAGATTTTATGATTCAGAATTTCTGGAATGAAAATTCCTAAGCCCCGTCTCCTCTCGTCCAGAAAATGACAATGACGTCAAGGAAAGAGAAAACAAAGAGGAGCCCCTTCCATAATAAATTGGGCAAAGAGACTCCCTTTGTTCTGGTTCCATGAGGACAAGAATAATGGAAACAGTCATAATTCCGCCCGAACCCATTAATAATAGACTTGCGAATTTTTTTTCTTTCTTCTTTTCTCTTCTCTCGAATGTTTTTTTTAGACGATGAAGGAGAAGATGACGACGCGACGTCCCCAATCGTATCTCTTCTTTTCAGAATTATTTTTGTTTAGATCAAGTCTGAAGGAATCTCTCCCAGGAATTAGTCTTGAGAGAGATATAAAAATTTTCTCTTCTTCTGATCTTTTAAGGCAAAATGTTATTAAGAGAATACAAATGAGGTTGGATTAATAAGAAGGAAATAAAAAGAAAATATGAAGAAGTTAATGGGAGAGCCGAGATGCTCATAAGTCCGTGACTCCATTAAAAGGACTTGGGCATATGCGGATTCCTCTCCAGATGGGATGAGACTGAGAAGTCTGATTGGCTGGATTTATTAATAGCTAAATAAAGTAAGAAGTACGAATGCCCACTCTAAAATTCTTTCAGATTGCAAATTATTAAATGAAGGGAGTATCATTTAGAAATGCGGAGGATGTAGAGAATGCATTTTTAATGTGTCTCATCAGGAATTCATCTTGGAACATTAAAAAAAATTGTGTTTGAGTGAAGATGACATCTTCTGAGCGAGCAGCATAAACGCTGTAAACCACTTGTTCTAACGGCTCCATGCGAAAATCTCCAGAAGATTCCCGCTGTGAGAATTGCCAACATTTGAAAATCCATCAAAATTCCCAATGTGAAAATCCTTAATTTTTGAAAACCCTTAATTTGAAAATTACAAGTTTGCAAGGGCTGTTGGGTTCCATGTGATAACCCCCAAAACAAAATCCCCCACGTGAAAACCCCCGATTCGGGAAAATCAGCGTGAAAATCTCAAATATGAGAAAATTCCAAATGGGAAAATTACAAGTTTGCAGGAACTGTTGAGTTATGCAACAACTAAAAGTTCTGAAACCTTATCCGTTAAATCAAAGGCAAATCCTAATTGACTAGCAACCTAAGACCTCAACAGCCCCTGCGAACTTGTAATTTTCATATTGAGAGTTTTCATAAATTTGGGATTTTCACATTTGGGAGCTTTTGTTTCAAGGATTTTCGTTTTTGGGTTTTTTCGGGGGATTTCCGTATCCCCGTTCTTATTCACTGAAGCGTGTGACGTCAGGAGCTGAGGTATTCGATACATTTTTATGAGAATATCAAGAAAATTCAAAAAGGCTTTGAGAATAAGTATTTTAGTTAGTTTTTGAACCCTGATATTTTAAGCAAATTCACAATAATTTCCAGAGTGCAGAGTGCTCTACAGGATTTTAAGTACATTGTATTTTTCTCATAAATATTAATGAGTAGTATTACCATTGGAATTAAATAATTTGCATACAGATGAGAAGTGCAGAATTACCGAAGTAAAAATTCGCATTGCCTTCTACTACGGCTAGGAAGCCTTCAGGAAGCCCCATCTTTTTTCAACTCCCGTTCCTACGACTCCTAGCTAAAAAAAACTTCCAATTTTCAAATTGCTCTCTACGCAAAGCACAACACTGTTGGTTTATAATTTTTGATTAAGAAACAATAATAATAAATGCATGAGTTCACCCAGTATTCATCAATAATCAGTAGTCTGTTCTTAAACAAATAAAATAAATCAAAATCTCAATATCGGCTGAGAAATCAGACGGAAAATTTATACAAAGTCAAGAGAGTCCAATAATGGAACTCCTAATTTTTTCTGTATTATGCAAATAAATTTTTACTGCAAAAAATATAATCTGAAGTAGTAAATTGTCCTCTTACCAATAAATAACATCTTCCGCCGACACGTCACTTAAAACTCAATTCTCACACCTTTACCGCATCAATCATAGGGATTTTTAGTGCCCTGGTTTGCATTTTGCATATACAGTTTCTAAACATTGCTATAAATCTGTAAATCCATGAAATTCCTCTCCCCGCAAAAAAAATTGTCAACAGGAACGTGTGATTATGAGTGTTTGTATTTCGCATTTGAATTTGCGGTTATAATGGTTTCAAAGGTGTGGTTTAAAACTGAATGTAGAGACAGCTTTAATTTCTCATGTTATCATATGAGAAGTTCTTTCATTCAACGGCAGAGAAGTGCCTCAAGGGCTTTGCTGTGTGTGGATTAAGGGAAAACAGAATATCGTAGTGGACTCTGTAAGCCAGTATAGCAGCGATGAGTAGAAAAAATCCCTTCAACCGGAAGTCATGAACACAATTACATCCCCTGGTCCCTGTCAAAGTCTAAGCTCATCATTTTCTTTTGGACCCCCAAACTTTTCCATTCAAGAAAAAAAACTATCATTCTCATCTCCTCCAGGATTTAATGCATTTTTTTTTACTCATCAGCTTAGATCTACGATCTTTCACTTGGAATTCTGAAAATCGAAACAAGGATTGGCGAGTAGCTCCGTACAAACTTATAATGTCGGTAACTGAAAATTTGATAGAAAATGAATTTTTTGTAAGGTTTCAAAATTCATTTTCCAGTTTAGCTATTCAAACGCAGGAAATTCAGAAATTGCAAATCTTTTGGACACAATGAAAAAATGATATTGGAGATTCATTAGAATTTCAGGAAAGCCATAAAGACGGCTCCATCAATCGCTCTACACAAGGTTAAAGAATTTTCAGAGAATTTTTCAGAAATTGCTGAGTAATGTGAGGTAAAATTTTATTTTATCATTCCGACACGAATTCGGGAATCAAGGAACCGCACCTTCCGAACAAATTACAATGGCAAGTGATTTTCTAGGCTGGAATTTAATTTTCAAATTCTTGGACAAGATCACCTCGTGAATTTCCAGCAAGAAAAAAAACTGCAAATAATATATTCTGAAAAGATGTTTTCATTTAAAGCCTCGTTTTTCCATGCCGTTTTTTTAAAAAAATCCCTCAAAAAGTTTCACAGGCCCAGGTTCTAGTCCTAATTCGCCGAGATTCGAGGAATACTTTTTTGTACAGGTAGTTATCAATCAGCGTCATTTCCCACGGTCCTGCGCTTATCCCCTTTCACACGTTTGTATGAGTATGCGGATGGGGTTAGACAAAAAAAAATGACACTGAGAAATTGATTCTGATTAGATTTCCAGAAACAAAATTCCAAAATCAGGAGTAGTTGATCTGTGCCATTTCCTGCCTCATCGACTAATAACCCCCTCTCCCATTGTTCTCTCCCTTGATTCCGACGGATCTTCATCAACCCCTACCACAACTCTCCCACACACTCAAATTAGAACTCTCAAAAAATCCCAGCCAAATCCTAAAACTAAAACACATATACACTCATATTGAAATGAGGTGTTTATAGAAGGGGAATTTTTTCAACAGGTGATATACAGAAAATTTATCACTGCTTTTTTTTTCTCCGTAATAATTCTAGAGTAGGGTGAGGAACAAGGTAGAGGAATCTAGTTATTAAATCTCTACCTCCATTGTTGTCTCTACTTGTTTTATGAGGAGGTTTAGAGCGTTAGAAAACAAGGGGATGCAAAAAAACAAAAAAGTAATAGAGGGGATATGCTAATGTTTTCTAAAGAGGTAAAAGGAATAATTAGTTTTTTTACGGAGGAGCCTCTCCTCGGCTGGACCGGATGTTACTAGCTGAGTGTTGTGGACTCAGTTTCCGGTGAGAATGGAATATGGAGGGGGACAGTGCAGAAAGTGGTAGTAGGATCATCCCTATCTCTCCTTCCATAAAAGTACTGCTGGAGAGGGAGAGGTACGGCTCTGATTGAGCTGGCTACGTGCATACACTTTATTCCTACCTATAAATCATCAATCCTTGATTCTTATTCTTGAGGAAAATACTGCTGAAGCTCATCGGGGTGGGAGGGATATAGAGCGGGGGTGGTATGGACCTAGACTCATTCACAAAGGACTTCGTGCACTCAGGATCCACTTTTTTTTATCCAAAGATGATGATTAGTAAGAAAAGAAACCTGTCCAGGTAGAAATGTAATTCTTTAGCCTCTGGCCCTCATCCGAGCCTTCCAAACTCTCTCCGTGGGGTAGAAAGTAAAAGGTGTGTAAATAAATGAGCGTTGAGCACGAGCTCAAATCTCAAAAAAAGTCCTACCGAATTACGTCAGCATTTCAACAATTAAAAGGATCAAATGTAAATATTCGAAATACATTTTACAATGGAGTTTTTGATTTTGGTTTTTGCTTACCCACCATCGCTAGAACAAATACCAAGTTTCTATATAGCTTTCTCCTTCCGCAAGAATTTTTTACAAAAATGAAGCGTTTCATTTTCAACAACTCCATTTTTCATAAAATTTCTGCACAATCAGCAGAACATACGAATTACCTTTGTAATGTAAACGTAACTGGAGCAAGTGGAAACCCGTATGGATTTTGTCTAATTTTTTTCCCCTTGCCTCCCTATCCCCATAAAAAATTCTCCGGATTTCTGTGCAACTTACTAAAGGCAACTTTTTCGGCTCATTGTCATTTTTGCAAATCTGATTTTTTTTTTGTATTTTTATTTAAAAAGCAGGGAAGGTAGGAAAAACTTACGCTTCTTCTTACTCGTCTCTTCAGTGGAGATCGCTTGGTGAGCTGGAGCAGGATTCCCTCCAATCATTCCTTCCATACTGTTAATCATCCCCGCTTTGATTTCTGAAGGCCTCAAATTTTCCAGTACCCAAAGCTAGACTCCAGAAAATTTCAAAATCTTCTTGCTAGCCTTGAGAATTTTGGAATATTAATGTGAGAGATCTGGAAGGGAAATAATCGAGTAATTAAATTATTTTTTATTGTTGGTGCATTCGTTAAGTATAATCTAGTTTGTAACTGGAGTGGGTTGGGGGGGGGGGGGGGGGGGGGGGGCAGGCGNGAGTGGGTTGGGGGGGGGGGGGGGGGTTGCCAGATGACTCTTCTGGGAAGAAGGTGAGAACTATTCAACGACTCACGTTCCTCCTTCCGAAAACTTGTTTAATGAAGGGATACTCTGAAAATATTCCAGTACATTTTTTTTTTGGTGGTGGGAATTTACTGATTTTTTGATAAAACTGGGAACTAGGAGTTGAATGAAAAATCAACGAATGACGGATTGAGTTCCTATGGCCCAATGCCCAATTTATGGAGAGCCTGGGTCATGGGGTACAAAAAAAGCCAAGGTAGGAGCAAGTGACGGCCGAAGTCAAGCCACCTGTGCCTCCGTGTTGGGGCTGGGGATGTTGGAAATTTGTTTATTTACTACTACGCTTACTCAAGCAGTACATTCAGCACAGAAAATAATTCAGAGTGAAACCAAGCGATGCATGGCGGTGCAGTGTATACAAAAGGGTGGGTAAAGGATTTGCAATCTTTTCAAATGCATTTGTGTTACGCTGCGCTGGCTCCCATTTTTTTTTTGCATAATTCGCTAATAATAATTGATCTTAGCTCCTGTCTCAATTATCCATTATCAGAGGTTAGAATGAAATTTCTTATCTGAGGTTATATGGAATTAACCTTGGAAAAATGTGAATTTCTTTGATTTACTTTATTTTGAGGGAGATTTACTAGTTTACAACGTGACACGGCGTTGACGTAGTAAGTAAAGACAGTAATTCTCAGTTTGTCACCATTTTTTTTTACTCAGCCCAAAAGGAATTTAATGTGAGAAAGGCTGTTACTCATAATAATAAAAATTGGAACAAAAGGTAGAAAGAATTTGGAAAATTGTTTTGAGAATATACATTTACTCATATTTTTTTTCGAATGAAATTTTCAGCAGTGGTGTTGAGATGCCTATGCCTGAATGTAATTCGTCATCATTTGGCCCATTCTCGCACAAGCCCGTTCTAATTCATTGATTCCATGCTCATAACTGTTCTTAATCTCAATTTTTACACGTTTTTTTGAATTTGGGTTTGAGATCATAGGAATTTTTAAGCTGAAGGCGGAAGAAGACGGACGTGCCGAAAAGTTGCCTTATTAAAATATTTCAATTTTTCGAAAGCCTGAAAATTCAGCAATCTTTGCCACGACTGTATTTTAGTTCACACTTAATAGCCTACTACATCTGAGGTTGATGCACGCATTTTAGAAAAATAAAGTCCAAGTTTTTTTTCTGGCGTTATAATGATTTTCTCAAATTTTATTTTCTGAATTATCTGGGGGGAGGTGGTCTTGTGATTTCTTCTGAACTGATTGAGTTAAGTGTGTGATGATGAGAATGATATTTTTAGCAGTGTATTTCTGGACTCACTTTGGTAATGAGTGAAATGTAAAAAATGCAAAGGAAGTTTTGTTTCAAAGTAATGTAAAAGAGGGATTGTTTTTTATGATACCATATGCCAGTTCATTTCTCAGGTGTGTTTGAATTGAAGAAAAGAAAAAGCAAATTGAAAGAAAGGTGAGTTTCGACGTCAGATGGTTGGATTTTGCATGAGTATAGAGTCAACGACTCTTGTTTTAATTTTAAGGTTGATTTTTACAAATTGATAGTTTCGGGAAGCGTTTCATAAGCGCAGCATTTTACTCTGACCAATGGTGAGCCTTCCTGGATTCCCTATTGAATTATAGCTTCTAATGTTGTATTAAGCTGAACTCATTGAAGAAGATTTTTCGTACAATTAACACTTAAAAATTTAGGTTGAGTTTAAAAATTAGAAGGCATGTCCTATGATTTTGACAAATCACGGTGGGACTTCTAAATAAGAAGTGGGAATGAATGCGAATAAAAGACGCTAATGAATTTTCTCTGTTTCTTCAACCAGCCGTGCTCTGTAAATAGAGTGTAATCATCTTATTTGCCTCTCTCGATTTATTCCCTCTTATCATCCCTCCTCAATAACAAACAGGACTGTCATGAATAGATTTTTTCAAATTAGTATCATTAGCAATAAATTTTGACAGGATTGTCAGTTCAGTTAGGTCTGCATTTTAACAGTTTTCTTCTAGCTAACTATACATTTCGCCGGTAAAAAGTAACTCGAAGATGCAAAAATCCGAAGCTTAGGACGCAATAAGTTTATTTCAGTGTAAATTTAGGTTGAAAAGTTAACTTAAAAAAAATAATTTCAAATGTTTGAAAATAATTTGATAAAAAAAATAAATTTTCATAACCACAGTCACAAATTCTAACTTTCAAACCTCTGTGGATTTTTTGTGAATCAGAAATAGGCCCGTCAGGCTCTAATTTTCTTTTTTCCGGATAATTTTCGTAACTTCAAAGAACCTAGTCTAGTCTAAAATGTAAAGTAAAAGAAAACCGTTTTTTTTTTCTGAAATTAAATTTTCCAATAAATTGGCAATTTATGTTTGAATTAGAAAAAAAGATTCCACGGAGGAGGGTGTGGGAATGGTTCAAAGGTAAATGAGAAATATTTGCTAGGAACAACCTGTAGTTTAAAAGTAGTTATAATTATTGAAAAATCTAGTTATTCAACGGCCGTTAATAAAATTGCTTACCTTTCAAAATGGAGAAGATGACCGACAAAGAATACGTAAAAAATCCAAGCTACGGGCCCATTTTTTGTTTTTTGAAAAATGTGTAAGAACTCGTATATCACTTTTTATTAGTTATAAATTTTTGGGAACAGATCGAACTGAGAATAAATTCAACTGAGAGATTTTCTTTTAAAAAAAATCTGACTAAAAGTACAATAATCCTAGAATAAAATTTTAAATTACTATTGTATAAAAGTGTTATAAAATATTTCGGGGATTCGATGGTGAGAATAAACTAGCGGAACACACCTGGGTAGAGTCTGATGCTTCACTGAATCTTTGAAGCTCTGGATTACTCTTGCCGAACAAAACAACAGGTAGTTGGTTGGGCAGGTAGTAGTAAGTGGTAGCACAGTCTTTAACGAAGAAGGGAGTCCCGAGACTTCTACTATTATTATTCCCATTCCCACAAAAACTTACCCCCTTCATTTCTTCTATTTTAAACTAAAGATCCCCAATTCTTTATTATTGATATAACAAAAGCCAGGAGAATAGATCATCTCATCACATCATCCCCCATTAATTTCTCAGTTTTGACTCTTTGTCATCATCCGTCGGTAATGTCTCTCTCTTCTCAAACCAATCCAATCAACCAGCCAATCAGAACCAATGAAACACCTGTCACTACCTTAATCCCTCACGCAGGCACACGACGCGGCGACCTTTGAGAGAAAAAAAAAGCTCAGTACGACCAAAAAATTTCTTGTATAAAATTTTATTGATCATTTTACACTTTGACCCAAACGTGACCCCAGCCTCGGCTAATTTGCATCAACGGAGTACAGCTATACACATTGCAGAAAGAAAATCAGAATTCAGCAGGATTTTTTTAAATTTTTAAATCAGTAGGAATTGGAAGTTTGCAGCATAATGAATTTTGAAATTCAAATAAAAACTGACTACTTCCTAGGCTCAGTTCTCAGCTCCTTCACTGCTGTTTTTGCTTGGAATTCGAAGAATCCAGCAGGCTGAATTCGAGACTCCGGTGACTTTCCAGCTCCATCTCAGCTCCAAGTCCAGCTCCGCCGGAGCTAGAACTTGGACCTTTCCAGCTCCAGGAATCAACCGCCCCAGCTCTGCAAATTAACACCTATTTAAGCTGAGCTCCGTCGCAGCTGGAAGTCGGACTCTTCCAGCTCCAGAAATCAAC
>JABASM010001268.1:0-15507 GCA_019776545.1 Brachystomella parvula | reverse complement strand
AAATTTTTATTTTCATGGTTTGGCTGCCAAATGACGGCGCAGCAGTAACATTTTGAAATGTCGGACTGCTAAAATCAGCTTAGAATTCATCTGTTTTTGCTCAAATTTTGCGCAATCGTAGTTTAGAATATTCTTTTTCACGTGACGCTTAAAATTTGACCTATTAGCTCAAACACCAGGGGTCAACATCGAACGTAGAGCTTGTGAGGTGTCTCTGCAGAGCTTATTTCTCACTGAATCCAAAAATCATATGACTTATAAATTCACACCGGATTTACTCGGAATTTGCGCTGAATTCTCGTCGAATTTACGCAGAATTGTCGCCGAATTCTCGCAAAATCGCAAAATCATATGATTTTTGGTTATGATGATTTTTGTTTAGTTATGTAACGGTAAGCATCATTTAATGCGATTTTAAGATTTCAAAAAGAGGCCTTGTTTTTAATTACCAAAAACAGCGTGATACAACAGGTACAGTTTCCAGGTTGGGAAAAACTCCTTTGAGTTTTACCAATAAAGCATTTGAAATTCATCCGTTTGTCCCACTTAGTTTATGTGTTTCTTTTTTGTTGACAGGAATGACGTGTATAGCACTTGGGAGGTCAACATAATTATAGAGAAGAGGAGGATAAGATAAATTGAAATCTTTCTATAAGCTCATGATAGCGGATTTCCAACTGGACTTTAGAGGTCCAGTTTCCATTTGCCAGTTTTAAATTGGATCCTGAGCGAGGATTTCCTTGGTTAAGCCTCATTAAGCACAACTTTATTTCAAGTTTTTGAGGATATAATGCGTGTGGGACGGAAAGTTCGTAGAATACTCGATTCCATCCTTCCACTCCACTCTCAAAGAAAATTTCAGACAAAGGAAGGAATTGGAATTGAAGTTCCTAAACAATTTTCAAACAAAAGACTCGGCGGAAGTATTGTCATTGCACCAAGAAATATTTCTAATAAATATGAGTCCCAGGCTCAACTTCTGATAGGACCAGCGGATGAAGAAGATTCTGAGGAGGAGTTCTATCTCTCCTATACAAATACTGGAGGGAGTGACACATGGAACAGCTCCAGCAGCACTACTGCTAGTGAAAGAATGTCCAACGGCAAGGTTTTTAAAACAAAAATTTCAGGGGTGTACAGGAAACCAGCTGCTCCGCTTCCAGACAACTTTTCAATGAAAAATTTAACATGATTTTGAATCGATTTAAATTCCGTGAGGTTTTAATTTCCTATTGGGTCGTTCGGTGTAAGTTGTCGGACGAGAAGAAAACAACCGGAGTGTTTTGTGTGTGCTTTGTGCGTATCAACTGCGTATTTATTTTTTCTCGCCCGACAACTTACACCGAACGACCCTTTAGAAATCTGAGCAAAAGGAAAAGTCCATCTTTTTAAGGCTTTCACGACCGTACCGTACTAGAGAAAGCAGCCTTTGTCTTAATTCCATAAAAAATCGCTTCGAAGAAATTTTACCTCACACCCTGCTTTTACTTATTCACCGACGAAGGCACTAGAGAATGTTGCTCAAAGCGTATGCCCACGAAATTCAAAAATGTGACAACTCTGAGAATCCAGTGTTTGAAATTTCGGTGCGGCAGCGCTCTCGCACCCGCTCCAGAAGAAAAGTCGCTCCCACACTCGCGCAGCATGCGGCTTTTCTAAAACTAAAAGCCGCTCTCGCACTCGCACCAAGCGGCTCCGGAAATGTTCAGGTGCGGGTTTTCGCTTCCGCGCTTGCACATTTCGAGAGCCGCTTGGAGCGGCTTCATACACTGTGAAAATCAAAAGTTTTTAAAATCCAACAAGTTCTCACGAATTCAAATAAAAGATTTAATTTCTCAGACGCTTTTGTCGTGTGTAACGTGGTTGGCAGGATTCTTATATCTTGTTCCAAGTTCGAGTCTTGTTAACTGTTGAAATTTTAATTTACGTTTGGAATACATTCGCATCAATTTTTGCAAACGATTTCGTTTCGCCTTCGTTGGCAAATCCGTAATTTTCCTATTAATTTTAACAAATTAATAAATTAATAAATTAATTTTCCTAAGAAAATTACGAACTGCTTGGGTAGAAAATTATGTTGATTTTTACTAGATTCTTACTTTTACAGCATCACACAACTCCACGAAAGGAAAAGAAAATGAGAACTGGAAGTTGACTGAGCGGAGAAATGAAAGTTTCTGGAAGGATTTTCCTAATAAGAATGAAAAAAGGAACAGCGGTCCTAATTATGGGAATGATTCGGGCATCCGGTGTGCTGGGATTGCTGGAACCACTGGAAGCGAGCCCATTCCGCCTTCCCAACACTTGAAAACTTCTCGAAGCCGAAGGATTAGTTTCAAAGTAAGTAGGGCTATGAAACTAGTGTAAATTCCAGCTAAGTCTTCCATGACATTCTCATCCTCGGAGTTCAATCAGAGGAAGGGAAAAGCTTCCAGGGAAAATTTATGATTTTCATTGGAAGAGAATTGGGAAAACTAGGATAGAGAGATGACTAGAGGCTTTTTAGAGTAATCCTTCGTTATTCTCTGACAAGGAGGCATTCCAATACCCCCCCCCCCCCCCCCCCCCCCCCTCCTTTCCTTCACATCGTTTTCTTAACTCTCATTTTCTGTAACCGAGCCATGTCTTTATATGTAACGGAACCCAAGCCTCCCTCCACAAAAGAAAATCCTGTCATTCATCTCTCTGTTTTCTCAAGACTTTCACCTTTCCCCTCCGCTTGTCAGAAACAGAGGGTCTCTCGGGCCTCACTTCTGCTCCTTCTGTTTCTGTTGTTGAAAAATGAGGAGAAAAACTAAAAGGAGCATCTAGGACTAGTACCGCGGATAAAAAAAATATGCTGGAAAAGCTGTGACACACAACTGTTCCGTTTAGCTAATTTCTCGTCTGCGGTGTGCAAATCTTTCCGAAAACTTCTAAAAATCGGGATTTTTTAAAAAGCCTGCAATGGTTTTCTCAATATGAAATTCAAAAAACCATTCCGCATCGATCTCTAATCTAAATTCCAGCGTTTGCATGCGTGCCACCACAAAAAAATAAACGAAGTCACATAAAAAAGAACCGTACAGCTTTCACTCAGCTGAAGGTTGCTTCCTACTTTTTTTTCGATGCTGCTACTGAAATTGCTTTTGAAATCAAAATCGGAAAGAATATAACCTTGTATCTTCGGTTGGTTGAAAGCAATTGGACTTTTATTTAAAAATTAGAAAGTGAAAGCTCTAAATTGTAACTCTAATCCATAATCACAAAATCTTCCTCCTGTTCTGTACAACTTGCACTGCGTGAACGAACCGGGACACGAACAAGATCTTAGGACAGCCAAAGTGTGCCTTTCTGAAGTCGAAGATTTGCGATAGTAAAAGTGCCTGTTTGATGAGGCGGAAGGAAACTGAGATTTCAAGATCCAAAAGTCCTAAAAGAATCGAAAAAAAAAGATAACAATAGAAACCATAAGTTTTCTCTTTGTACTTTTCAGATAACTTTGGAAATTTTTGTTTTCCTTAACCCCTATCCCTCCTTTACTCATAAAATCTTGTTATTGAAATTCCTTGTCCTATGAAATTCTGCTAGCTTTATAACCGCACTGTCTCCAGTGAATTCTGCTGGCGAGTGGAGGCTGGAGAGAAAGAAAAAACAAGAGGCTGGAATTTAAATCTTTTAAATGTCAAACCCATAAATCCTTCAGCTCCTTCTCTCCAGAAGATCCCGCTGAATAAAAAATCCAGAGGAATTGAAAAGCAGGATAAGATTTAAGAGGAAAAAATAAATCCAAGGAGACTCTTCTCCTAGTAGTAGTAGCTCTACGAACAAATGGATTTATAGGATTTTCAGTAGAAGGGAATTATTTCCTGTCGACTTTGAATTTTCAATAATTCTCTCTCACCCTTTCTCACTCCCTCTTGTTTCAGGAGAGCCTGATTGTAAAGGAAAACGAATTACGTCCCCTAATCTTTCTTTTCCTATTCGGGTGCCTGTGGAGCCATTGGATTTCTGTTTCTCTGTTTTTTTTTTATGCTGAAGCACATTGAAATTTTTTCTTCTTGTACAGGGAGTAAGAAAATCGGGAAAGGAATTTGGAAGGACCATGAGAAGGGGATTTACAGCAATGGGAAAGTCAGTTCAGTTTGCCTCCCTCACATCTTCCTATGCTTACGACTTCCAGACGACTGGAATGGAATACAAGAGTAGTGGAGGGGAAGAGACTCAAGAGGACAAGTACAGGAGGAGAAAGCAAAGCTATTAACTTTCTCTCCCTCTCCAACAGAAGAATGCCTATTTCGAGTGACACTTTCAGTCTGAACTCATGGAAATTGAAGGAGAAGAAGAAGAAAAAAAAGCTTGTTCAAGGAGGGAATGTACTGGAGAAAGTCAACTTTCACTCATGCAAGACAAGCTACAGAGAAGGAAAATAATTTGACACTCTTCAAAAAATAAAGTTCATATTTTACCGTTAAAGGTAATGAAGCATCGCGCTTTTTGTACAGTATAATGAGAACCGGTACGCCATCCCCGAGGCTTTCACTCCGTAATCGAATATAGTTGACGGTGTTGGGCTTCGAAACAGAACTAAAAATATGAAAATTAGTGAAGGACCAACTGCGTTAATTTTAAAGAATCAAGAAAAGGTATCCAATCAGCCGTGATGACAATCAAGCCTCGCCTGAGCTAAAGGGGATAACGCTTTACCTTCATACCGCGCCACCACCAGTGACCTGTCTAGTAGCACCTTTTCATTCAGAGCCACTGTTGAGAACTGGTTGTATTTTCGCGCCGCAAGTCCCTGGGCTAAAGTGAACGGCTTATGTGAGAAGGAAGTACAAAAAAATAAAATAAATAACTGACCCCGTTACAGTTGAACAACCCTTGAAAGCTGAAGCCAAGACTTCGAGACGTTAGAAATTAAGACGCCTGCCTCATGCAAGTATTTCTAATCAAAAGGCCACGAGTCTCCTTTTGAGGCTCTTTATAATTTCTCCCCGAAATCCTAATTGAATTTAAATTATATTAATAAATACTACTTTTAAGTTGTATCTATCAGGTCAATATCTTGGTTTAGTTTTCGCAAAACGCGCAAGGGCTTCTAGGATTGTGCGACAGATAACTGCCCTTACACTTGGATGCAATCAGAAAATAAAATTTTACTAAATGCTAGAGTTTCCATAACTAATGAGAAGGTTAAAAATTTTGTCTGGCCTACTCAGCTGTAGTGGATTTCTTGAAACTTTGAACTAACCCGTCAACAACCAATTACTGCTAGGAAGACAATTAATTAATGCAGCAGAGACTTTTAGAAGGTAATTTTCTGAACATCCGGAAAAGATAGGGGTAGGAGATGAGCTTTTCCAGCAGCAGTCACGCTATTTAACATCATGACTTACCTCTAACATAAATCTTATTTGCGTTGCAGTGTCCAGCGTCTTTTTCGCTGCAAAATCTGCTAAAGTCAAGTTCGTAAGGACAACATGCTAAGTAAGCCTGCCGAATTTCAGATTTGTTTGCAAGCCCGTCTTAAACATATCACACTTTAAGAATCCTGTAAAATCGAAACTCTACCCCTTTAGCCCCTTTCTCTATTTTTCCACACCCTAGGTTCCTCAGCAAAATATTGTGAATTCCGAGAAAAAAAACTTTTCCAAACTTGACACTTCCATGTTCCCAGCCTCCTATAAATTCTAAGTTCAAATGCTCCCTGCCAATTAAAGTAAAGCTGGAGGGGACTATTAGAGAAAGTTTCCTTTTCCTTAATGACTCTTTTCGCATTTTCCCTCATCAATAATTTTGGGGATATTTATCATGCAGAAGCCGTGGTTTTTAGGAGAAAATTGGCTCATTGGAATGCATTAAGTTAGTGTTCTTTCCATACCCGTTTTCAAACAGTAAAACCCTCCAGCACAAACGAATTCAATGCAGCTAAACTGAATTGAAAACGTTTTTGAATACTCCTTCAATGTTGACAACATTGCTTTTTGAGGTGCGAAAAATGACGGATTCGGAGTGTTGACTCTGTAGAAGGTATTTATTCCATGAGATTTATTTTTTAAGTCCGCAAAAGAGGATATTTTTGTTTACATGGCTAACAAGAATCCATTGTTTTTCCTGTGATAGTGTCGGTTTTCTCAGACGGACGCCAATCATCTCGAGCAAAATACAATATTGATTTGATCTTCCATTCATTCAGCACTAAAGATTTTTTTTTAAGAGACCAAAAAACCAGTTATGAGAAAATTGTAAGTCAAAACAAAGGATTTCTTGCTCTTATTTTTGTTTACCTTTCTTCTACGTTGAATTCCCAAGGCTTCGCTTCCTGTTGGGGAAGGCGGAGGTGAAGATTCCTAATTGCAAAAACTGAAATATTTCCACCAGCTTATATTATGATTCATGCGTCAAAGGCCTGAAATCTTCTTCTAGACTTTTCCATAATCAATTGGCTAAAATACTTCAAAACAGTGGAGCTTCAATTATTCTGTTTTGGCACTTCCAAAATTGTTCTGAAAATTTATTGGAAATTAGTGTTGATTTTCGGCAGCATCGTGAAATTTTGAAACATTAAATTATGAAAACAAAAATTGCTTCCACTTCTCAAATATTTTCTCTGAATGAGTTTCAATCACAGCATTCATGCTGGAAAGGAAATACAGGGGAGGGGGTGAGGGATAAGCTACATAATAAATGCTGTTCAGAATCAGCATGGATTCTGCTAACCTGTTTTTATGCTGTCCAGTTCCATTATGCAGCATGCCTCTTTTCTTTAATGGCATTAGTTATGAGACCTAAGGGAATTTTTGCGGTCAGAAGGCGTTAATAACTGATTAACTTTTTTTTTTCTTCTTTGATCTAGCGGATTCTCCTGTAATTCTTATGCAGGCACAATCTTACCCAAGTTTCCCTAGGTTTTTTTCTTGTTTTCATTCATCAGTCACTGCTTCCCGGCCTTATTTCATTGGTCACCTACTTACTAATGGAAATCAGGAAACAATGCATAGTTATCCTTACCTGGAATTCTCAAAATATGTTTTCAGAAGTGGCTCGGCTGGATTTCTTTAAAACGAAAAACAAAGCTCATCAAAAAAACTAATTAGGGTGGAATCGCCTTGTTGATCGCCTTGTACGCCATAACATGGTTTGCTTTATGGTTTTGCAAAAATAATGATGCTTAAAAATTTTTGTCTTGATTTTCTGCTCTAAAGCTTTTAAGCTTTTCTGCTTTGGTTCTCCCCCAATTGGCTTCACATTATTCTGAATTTTGACCGAAGATTTTTCACCCTTCTACAAACTGCTATGCTCATAGCGGCTTCGATTCAGTTTGGAAAATATAGAAAACTTATTCACGAAAATTTGGATCTGGAAAACGGCATATCAGAGCTTTCACATCATGACTTCAAATTTTTAAAATAACTCTTTATTTTCTGGTAATCATTAGATAAGCAAAAGCCAAGCCAAGATATTCTCCCCCCGTTTCTTTTCATGACCAGTAGGCTTTCTTAACTCTCAGATCAGAGACAATGAAGCTCCATTGTTGTGTTTACTTCCCAAATATAAGACAAAAAATGATGACTTAGATTCATGGAAATTTTTGGGCATAAATTAATAGTTTGCTTGGCTGAGTGTACTTGTTGTCCTTGAAGAGAATAATATGTAAACACCAGGTGAGTGAAAGCCTATAAATGTATGAGAATTTTCAGTGAAAGACATACAAATACGTTTTGAATCTAGAAATATCAACATGGAATTCCAGAAAATGTTACTCCAAGTCCTCCTTTCCGGGTGTTTCATTATTGGGACAATAGGAAGGGAAACTCCGCAACCTGCCAGACCCGCATATACAACGGTAGAAAGGGAGCTAGTGCAACCTGCTATAATACAACCAGCTATTGTTATTCAACGGGAAACGGCACATCCTTCAGCAAATTACTCATACGTTTATGACCATGCAGACTTGGCTACACTCAAGATGACCCAAATCGTAAGGAAAATTTTTAGAAAAAGCATCTAAAAAATCTTAGAAAAAAAAATTGACGGTATTTTTTTAATTTTCAGATTTTCCGTCATGGACCTCAAACTCCTGACGGTACATACCGGGGCAACAATTTTGAAAATTTGGAGGAGTACTACGGAGTGAAGGGAGCAGGACAGCTAACCCCTGTAAGAAATTTCTTCTTACCAGCCATTTTCTTCAGGAATTCTTTGATCTTCATTTTGGAATTTTTAATTTCTAGAGAGGAGAAGCTCTCTCTTATAATCTTGGACATTATTTGAGACGACGCTATGATGGATTTCTTAACTCAAATTACTCAGTTGGGGAAGTCTATGCTCAGTCCACTCCTTTTGACAAGACGTACATGAGTGCAGCTATGTGCTTAGCAGGATTATACCCTGTTGATGGAACTGAAGCCGTTTACAGCCTCAACTGGCTACCGATCCCAATTTATTCTACTCCAAGTCAAATCGATACCGTAAGTTCAGAAAATAATTAACGGAATGGCCAACAAGTTATCATTTTCTGGATTTTCAGTCATAACCCGTTAATTTGCAGCTACTTTTTTTTTATTTCAGTCTTGGTTTTTTTCATTTTTCAGAAATTGTCATATTCTGTTACCTGCCCTCGCCTTGTGCAGTTGCAAACTGAAGAGTTGAATGGACCTCGATTTCACAAGTACACGCGCCACGGTAACCCTGAGCTGTTTGAGGTCTTGGATGAAAGGGTTGGAGATAATTTGGACTGGGCACAGTTAGTCCAACTAGCTGAGACTTTGGAAACTCAAGTAAGTCGTAGATTTTTAACACATTTTCAACAAAAGTATGGAGCCTTTCAGAAAAATTCAAAATTTAATGGGGAAAATCTTATCACTGACTCGGCCGGTATATTTTTTTGTTTGAGGTGTCTGTCCATCTGCCGTTTTGTGGATCATAGATAATTTAAAAACGGTTCTAATTTTCTAAAAGGCAAGATTAGGGAGGCCGGTCAATGCAAAGATTACGTCAGTCAATCTCTTCTACGAGTCAGCCTTTTTCTGGAATTTATTTTAAGATTTTTCAATCGTTTTTGACCATGTCTGGTTCAATTTTGAGCACAGCATTTAATTTTGCCATTTTTAGCTTCGAGGTCGCTCAGTTAGTTTGTTTGATTTTGAGTCGACCCAATGCTTGATTCCCAAGATGCAGACAGAGTATGGATTCGGGCGGGATTTTTAAAAGCTTGCTGGATAAAATTAATTTTTCGTTGTTTCCTTTAGTATGAAGCTGGACGGACTCTGCCATCATGGACGAGAGGAATTTATCCAGAAATCCTTGGACCACTTTTGGATGAATACAAGTCATACAGTGCCGCAACACCAGAAATGGCTCGACTTCGTGTCGGACCCCTTCTCGCAGAAGCCTTGCAAAACGTTGAACTTAAAGTCCATGGTAAAACCCAGCAGCACTGGAGCCACGGGGATGTGCAGTACTACCATAAGAAACCCGCCAAATCCTATCTCTATGCTGTGGATGACACCACCATTGCTCTCTTGCTCAAAGCTCTTGGAGCCGATGTGAGGGATCCACCGTTTTACACTGCTGCCATCATGGCCGAGCTCCACTCCCAAGGGGGATTTGGTAGAGATGAGAACGCTTACATGATTAGGGTAAGGCAAAAAAAAACATCAGGAATTTCTGAATCAATTTTAAAAGCGTTACAAAATGTTTGCAGGTATTCTACAAGAAGCATACCTACCAGCCGGCAATTGAGCTGACCTTACCAAAATGTGGAAAGCCTTGCACCCTCGCTAAATTCCGAAGAAGCTATGGTGATCTTATCCTTGGGGAAGAAGAATGGAAGGCCGAATGTAACAATGTCCAGATCACCCAAAGGAAGCCCAGTGATAAGCGCCAGCTAATTGGCTGTGACACCGCTCAGCTCTTAAACAATGCCCCACAGCTTATTCCTCCTCTCAAAAAGGTGGCCTCCATACTTCGAAATTCAAACGCTCAGTTTTAGTTTTATTCTGAAGTTTTTTTTATATCAGCCCCAAAACGGAGCCTTGAAGAAAATAGAGCTAAGTGTTCTTATTCACAAGTATTTTTATTCTAGTTCTGAATCCTCGCTCTCTAATAATTATGTTGGAAGAATGCACAAAAGACTTTGCGGTTTTTTCTAACTTCATATGACTCCGCCAAGCCTTCTCCTACTAATTATTGTTTTCGACCCTTTGTTTTTTTTTTCAAATAAAATGAATTAGCAAAACCCGTTTTGTTAAAAAAAAAAAAATTTATTCTCATAATTTCCGCCCAGACATCGATGATTTTAGTAAAATAGGAAAATTTCGGCAAGCACTGTAAATGATAAGGAAAAATGTTCTGAAATTAGCTCGGCTCATTTTACACTCTTTCCGGAAAGTCCAGACCTGCTCATGCTTTTTTGTCTTTTTTTTTGGATTCCTGTGGGAATTCTTGTGGGATTTAAAAAACACGTCAACTTTTGATGAAATACGAGTTTTCCCGGTGTAAGTGTCGGTATCCCTGAATTCCAGGTGGTATCCTTCCTTGGGTCGTTAACTTGAGTAAAGGCAGTATACCGGTAGTGTAAAGTTCCAAATAGTTTCCGCTGCTTAATTCTAGTGTGCCATCTGCAACTCGTAACAAAGCGTTTCCTGGGACTGTGTGGTGGTACGCGGAGTGGAGAAAGTCGAAAGTGCTAATGAGATTCGGGGGTAGTTGTCAACAGGAGACAATGGGTTGAAGTATTCCCAAACTTTCCCTTTTCCCCTTCTGTTTCTTTCCTAATTCTCATGCACGCTAGTTTGAATACAAGAAATAGCGGCCGCTTTTCCACACCTTCCATATTTATACCATTCACTTTAGCTTCACTTCACTTTACCATTTCAATTTTTTCACATAGCAATTCAGTTGCATTTTTCCAGAAATGCAAACAAATTTTTAGTAATTTTTTGAAGAGTGGAACTGGAAGTGCAAAGGTTAAGCAGATTTATGACAGGGTTCATGAAGTTGAAGTAACGAACTATGAAGGCACAGAATATTGTGACCCAGTGTTTGTATTGGAATAAAACATCCTACCCAGTGTTCCGCATATCGAATACGACTCGAATGCCGAAAACGAGGGGACGCTTCAGAGATGCTATATACATTTTTCAGAAAAATCTAACGGGATTGGCAACAGGATCCTACAGCAAAATTTGCCATCTTCCTTTGAATGTTTCCGCTTTTTTGAAGTGCTCCTATTTTTGAGCATCATCTACGTTTTTCTGCAAATTCTTCGTTGTCCTTTTTATTAAGACCGGAGTGCAGATCTTAGTTTCGTTTTTTGGTCCATTATAGCATGTAGTCTTTTTCAAAATAAACTAAACCAAAAGATTATCCGAAGTCGGTGGTGGTGGGTAGTAGCCAGGTTGTAGACCCATCTGGATATGTTGAGATTCTGTCCCGGAGGGAGGAGCGTCGGGCGGTGGTAGGGGTGGCATTTGTGCGTTGTAGGGTCGAGCTTAACAAAAGGGAGGGAAACTTGAATTTCTTGTATCAATTTCTTAAAGGAGTGATCCTTACGCGGTTGCTGTTGCTGCCCAACAATTTCTCGATGCACCCGGCAAAAAATGCATACAGGGATGCAGAGGGCAATGGCGAAAATTATTATGGGTAATAGGATACTTACACCAGCGAAAATAGCGAAATATATGAATGCGGTTCTAAAGCAATACAACAAAATAAATATACGACCGAATCAAGTAGAAGCGTCACTCTTGCGTCATAGAGAAAGGCCAAGTCCGCAACATTAATCTCAAGAGACGCTATAATCTTTCTCTAAGATTTTTTTTATGTATTACGGTATCTCGTGATCACTCATGATGATTTCCGTCGAAATGTGATGTAATGCTACTGTAGATACCTAATCCCTTGATTTTTTAATCCTGTCATATCAGCTAATCAAAGTTTGGATGCCCATTGATTCTCAAGGTGTTGCAAAGTAGAAAGTATTGGAGAAATTAGAAAAGAATCAAGCCGTTCGATTCCTCGTTACTATGCGAACACTACAGAAAATCTAAGAAATACCGAATCTAAGGATTTTAAACCTCAAAATGAAGCCTAAATTAAGGCGGAGGACGATTGCTGTAGTAATTCTTTCGTCCCCTGTTAGATTTTCCTGAAAGTTTTACACAGAACTCCTACAAATTTTTCAAACCATTGACCTTCAGAGGTGACTAAAGGTCGGCCGACTGACCTTTGGTGACCTCTGAAGGTCAATGCAAAGTGAATTTTCAAAAATTTTATTAGAAGAACCTAACGGGGGGGAGGGGGAGGATTCCTCCAGCAAAATTTGCCCTTCTCTCTTTACAGAAAGACCCAAAAAATGAGAACCTCTTAATTAGTGTAACGAGGTGAGTGAAATAAAGTTTGTTCGCTTCTCTGAAACGGATGGTTTTAGAAACGGTGGAATTAGGGATTTCAACATGGCAGCAAATTAGGAAAAATATGTTTTTGTTTTTAATGAAAGGGGAAGGGATCATGCAGCCTTTTCGCTTCTCCGAAGCCATCAGATATTTCTTCATGAATTTCCCAAAAGAAACTGATTTCAGTGGGTAACCAGAACCAATTATTCATGTCCGTAGGATTCAGGAAAAATTCCTAGAAATAATTTAAATACAGAAAATCATTACTTTCGAATTCAGCAGGTAGAGGAAGGAGCCAAAACCGTGAAGTACTGTAAAGGAAGTATTGGAAACCGCATCCCCATCCGCCGTTCGCCAAGTGATTCAATCCTTCAAGGTAAATTGTAAGAATCATTTCCTCTCTCCTTTCAGTTGTCGCCAGTTCTCCAAAGCAGCATACCGAAAAAAAAACTTTGAAATGTTCAAAATACTGTTAATTTCGCTGGGTCTCCTTTTGGGCTACACCTCTTCATTAGAGAGGGCAAAGCGACAATCAAAATGGGTAAACACTCACTCAATCAGCTAAATTTTATTTTAAAAAAACTACTTAAGAACTAAGCTTCATTACATCAGTAACAAAAAAAAAAATAAAATGAAGATAAAATCCAGCCAATAAAAAAAGCAAGTTAAAAAATATTTAAAAACGAAATGAAGCGACTTAGAAAAAAAGGTGAAACGTAACAGGGAAAAACTAAACAAAAATGACAAAAAAATTGTTAAATATTTTTTCCTAAAAGGGAATTATTTTTGCTTTCAGCGTTCTAACTACCTGTCCCAGTCCCAGCAAGGGAACCGCTTGGATCAAGAACGTGGGGATGCTCCTTCCTACGACCAGCGAGCGAGTGGGAAACTCCGTGACCCTTACGACCAACAGCAAGGACAACAAGGAGCGTCCAACTGGCGTGAACGCGAGGAAGAGGATTTTGGTTACATTGGCTCAGGACGTGATAAGGAAAAGGATTACTACGAGAAAACAACAACGATCCCAACCACGACCACGCGGAAACCTACTACGACAACAAGAGGAAGCTACTACAGCAAGGGTTACAACTACGGGGATTCAAACCAAGAGGTTTACACAACAACGACCAAGAAGCCATGGTACGTACGTTTCAAGAATTGGACGGGCGAGAAGTTCCGAGACATTAGCCAGAAGGTCGGCCGTTCCGCTTATTAAAAAAATCCAGGGCTTCACCAGTGTCTAGCTCACCCAATCATATACGGCAAAATTAGGCAAATAAAAATAGTAGAAACCTCTTACGTTTTTTCTCCCGCCATCACTCTTTTCAAAGTGGTTGGAAATTCTCTTAGTTTCTCGGCACTCTTCGACCCCTGGTTGAATCACCAGCGACTGAACGAAGAAATCAGCAGAATTGACGTTGGACGGGCATTGGTAGTTGCACGGAAAAATCTTTTGTTAATTAAAAAAGCAAGGCGTATCCAGACGCCACGAGATAAATCCAGGCAAAAATGCTGGGTTCTCTACGTGTATTTAAGCTTTTAAGAAGGCTTGTACGAGTCGAGGCCTGAGGTTTGCCTCATCGCAGAACATGAGAGAGGGGTCTGTGAGGACCTCGGATGCAAATGGAGAGTCTTTTCATCTCACCATACCTGAAATTCCTTTCAATCGGCGATGAGTTCCTATTCGTGTGTCCCGGCATTTTGATAGGCCAAACTTATATGAGCCAAATACAGAAAAAAAAGGCAACCTATGAAACAAGCTGAGTCCAATTTTTACAAACATACAAGAACTGTCATTTAGAAACGTCGAATATTTCCAAAATCTGAAAACTAGCTTTCCTGTATCCTGGATCATGATAACATAGTTGATTTCCCAACTATAGACGAACCTCTTTGGTTTGCAATTCGGTAATGCTGTACATATTTATTTTCTTTCTGGGAAAAAAACCATTTAGGAGTGATAAGTACAGCAAAATATCAATCTATGAATACGTTTTTAGTGACATGGCCTGGGCATAATGAATCAGTTGTGAGACCGAGTATACTCAAACAGAATCNTCGGTAATGCTGTACATATTTATTTTCTTTCTGGGAAAAAAACCATTTAGGAGTGATAAGTACAGCAAAATATCAATCTATGAATACGTTTTTAGTGACATGGCCTGGGCATAATGAATCAGTTGTGAGACCGAGTATACTCAAACAGAATCTAAGTATAGGCGGTGACAGAAAGGGGAGCTGAGCAGGAGTTCAGATGTAGGCAGAATAAAGGAGATAATTAAAAGTACAATTAAAAGAATAGAGGTAAGTGGCATAGACGCAGTCTGTTTCAAGGGTAGTAAGTAGCCGCTTATAGTTCAATGAGTGGTGAGCTGATCAGAGCAAGTGAGGGATGTGGTCAGGATGGTGGTCCAGGTTGAAGTGGGTATGTCCTTCTTTGCCGCAACGGTAGCACACCGGAACCCTTCCCCATGTATTTTTGACGTGGTCCGGGTAGCTTGGAGGGGGTGGGACCAAGGTTCCTTGGGGTGGGGCTGGAGAGGTGGGAATCTCTGGTTACGAAGGAAGCAAAGAATTAAAACTCGATGGATCTAAATTCATGCTGACGGATTCCCTTTACCTGTTTTAATTTTCAGTTTGATGGGTTTCTGACTCCTCTTGCTAACAGAAGCACTTTTCCCTGAAGTAGATTTTCCAGGCCCTTAATAAAAAACAAAATTTTGGAATGGTTTTTAGTCTTGTTGTAGCTAAGCTTACCCGGAACCACCGGAACTGCTTCAGCAGAATGGTAGCCTGTCTTACGGTAGCCGACAATGCGGTTGTGAAGCGGATGGTAGGGTTTTTTGGCTGTTTCTAAAGAAATACAGGAAGAGATTATAGTAGTTTGGGAAACTAATGTTCGGGTTTAATTTCTTACGTTTCGTCCTGGCCATTGTTGTTGGATTTTTTTTTAATTTTACACTTTTATTCAGATTACCGAGAGTTTTTATTCCTTCCTCCTTGCCCGTGACCGTGACTTCAAAGTTCTTTCAGTGTAATGATACTAAAATGTATAAGCGACTGTTATTTTAACACACACCTTGAGGAAAAATTTTCCTCTTCTCTTTTATTTCTGGAATCAATGCGT
>JABASM010001267.1:0-15507 GCA_019776545.1 Brachystomella parvula | reverse complement strand
TCACAGGAAAGCAAATGCCGTCATCCACAATAAAGAAACATCGCTAATTTTTAACCAAAACACCTAATGATGTTGTTTTAAAAATTCTTGAACAGCTTATATACAGGTGTGTCCGAATAAATGCTATACCGGAGAGATTTTTCACCTTTTTGTTTACATCAATATTTCAAAACATTTAATATGCGTTGATTGCTGAAATCGTCCTGCAAAAACAAAAAAAAATCAGAAATACGGGATTCTAGAATTTCAAAAAAGTGGACTCCGGTACTCCGGTAACTTTCTCCGGTATACACTATTTCGTCGGACACGCTGTACTGTTTGGATTTGCACACCTGCCGCCGAAGTATTCTAAAAGAACAAATACTTCCAATGAGCAGTAATAAATTATTTCCAGTTTGCCCAGTCATATTTTTAACTCGGTCGGGCACAGGACTGTTCAGCAATGAACTGAAATAACGTTCTTCAGATACTAAATTAAAAATACTATCATTGCTTAGTTAAAAATGTAAAAAACATATATATACATAGTGCGTTGGGAATAATTTGCTGCTAAGTCGGGCATATAGCTGTTGGAAAGTTGCCTGAAGAAATTTCCAGCTCATCATTAATAGTACCAATTGGCAGATATCCTTCCAATTTAGCAGCGATATTCCCAAAGAGCATTTCCCTTTGGGCAATGGCATATCCAATGAAAATTAGGAATATTACTGTCTAACTGGGAATATTACCAATAAGCAGCGTTTCCAATAAAATGCTCATCGGATACATTACTGCTCATTGAAAAGGTTACTAGGTAATATATTCCTAATGGGCCTCTTTGAGAATAATCACACTCGGGTCCATTTGAAAATCCCAAATACTAGTAATACCATTATGTGAAAATTGCAAGTTTCAAGTTTGCAGGGGCTAATGTGTTGAAGCACCACATGCATGGAGCATAACAACCTAACGACTCAACAGGCTCTCCAAACTTGCAATTTTCACGTTTGGGATATTCACATGTATAATTTATTTGGGATTTTCACATTCGGGGTTTTGTTTTTGGGATTTTCACCTGACACCCACACACTCCGAATTTTTTTTCATGAAAAAAGGGAGAATTAAAAAAAAATTTCAGAACAGCAAACAACGGACATGTTGCATGCCCGTTGCACTATGCGAAACTTGGAACAGTGACAGTGCTCCTGTTTGTGGCTTTGCGACTGAGCTAGTCGGCGCTGCAACGCACTATATAGATTCAACATTGAGGGAAAACGTCATAAACTAAAAGTCCCAAATAAGAATCCTGCCTACTCTATTCGATATTTCTAGGCGTCAACTACTTTATAGTAGAAAATTTAGATTTTTTAAAACAAAATTACAAAAGATGTGGGGTGTTAATCTTGGAGCTTTGCACCGCACATAAATTGCATTGCAGCTTGGTTACAGTTTGAACTCGATTCTTCACGAGACTCTGCAAGACCATTTAATAAGGGACATACTACTAATTTATTAAGTATCCGACCACCTATTGCAAGCTTTGCAATTTCTGGAAGTTCACTTCGACATCAACTGCATGGGAGAGAGTTACCGTTTTCCAGTAACATCCACTTAATTATAAATGCATCTTACTGTTTCTTTTAAATGTTGCCAGCGCATACTCAAGGCATATGAAGCACTCCAAGCTTAAACTCGATAGGCGAACTATCGCTGGAATTACAAGCTTCCAAATTAATTATGACGTTTGAGACCCATCTGTAAATCCCCAGTGTGTGTGCAAAGATTTCTCCTTACTTTCTCCAAATGTGAGTAGGTCAGAAAAGAGAGACCACCGCGAAACAGAGAAGATTTCAAGATTTTTGGATCGAACTTTTTATCGAGAAGTTTCAAGTCAATGGATTAATTTCAGTTCACATTCCCTTCCATAGCCCAAGTTAATTGTGCTGTTTTACTATCGGTATTCACTCCAGTATTTGGTTCTAAGCTTGGCAAGAATTTCCACTTTTATCCCACCATCATCTGTTTCTGTACCTCCAGCCATTATTCACCATTCCAAAGGAAGCCACATAAACTCACAGTCCGTCGTATCGGTTCGGTATCCGGGTGCTATTCTCCGTGTCGAAATTGGTAAGTTCAGTATGTGAGGTAGAGAGAGATAATTAAATTGTAATGGTTTGTTTCACTTTCAGTTAAATATGAACGTATCGTCCAGCTCGTCATCTTCCTTCAATTTCAAAGTCGTGCTGCTAGGTGAAGGCTGTGTTGGTAAAACATCAGTTGTACTCCGCTATGTTGAGGATGTGAGTTTCTCCAAGTTATTCTTCAGTGCTTTCTTTACTTCTGATTAGATGTTTTTGTTCTGGTCTGGTCACGTTACTGTTACCTCTTTAGTTAAGGTTGACGGCGGAGCTTGTGGACGCCGATTTGTAAATAGTTATTAAACTAGCTTCCTCTAATGAATGTCTTTTTCTAGAAATTCAACGAAAAACATATTTCAACACTGCAGGTACTAGATTTACCTTTTAACTACTAATTACCCAGAAAGGATGCTTGGGTATATGGCAGTCATTGCTGAAGGAGCAAAGTCTTTATTACTTCGTTCTAGGCTTCCTTTCTCCAGAAGAAAATCAATATCTCTGGTAGACGTATCCATCTTGCAATTTGGGACACCGCCGGTCAGGAACGGTTTCACGCACTCGGGCCAATATACTATCGTGATGCAAATGGAGCCATATTAGTCTATGATATTACAGACCAGGTATATTATTTAATTTCTTATTTACTTTTCTTATGGGTTGAAAGAATTTTTCATTCAAATTGCAGGATTCGTTCCTGAAGGTCAAGAATTGGGTCAAAGAGCTGAAGAAGATGCTTGGAAATGATATATGTCTAACAATAGCTGGGAATAAGACTGACTTAGAGAAACAGCGAACTGTAAGCGCGGAGGAAGCAGAAACGTAAGTTAGAGCTCGAATAATTTTTTTTAAATTTTCAATGCATAGGAATGCTAAATACTATATTTTGGGCTTTAGGTATGCTACTATGGTTGGAGCTCAGCACTTTCACACTTCAGCTAAAACTAATACAAACATTGAAGAACTTTTCCTAGACCTCAGTGAAAGAATGGTGAAAATATCTGAAGGTGTTGAGAAGAAGCTGCCGCCGAGACGGAACGTGGTGGTAGTCGAAGATGAAACGGCTACCCCAGTGAAGACCAGTTGCTGTGGATAGGCCACCTTGTTTTTTCAATTCCGGATTCTGTGTAATAAGTCGGAAATCGACTCGGGAGTTTAACGCTATTATTTTACAGTTCAACCGAGAAGCCATTATAATTCCTTCCTCCATCTTTTCGTACCTGTATCTTCCAAACCCTTTTCTCGTAAGGTTAGCTGATCAGCTTCCGCCTATCTTTTGTTAGCGTATCCTGATGATAAGGGCCAACTGAATTATTCCTCCAAACTTGGATTTATTTTTCAAGCAAACCTGCAGAAATCTTGACTAGAATCACAGACTATAATTTTGAGTAATATTCTCTAAAAGAACAGGAACTGGAAGCGGCTGGATGTTAATTCCTATGCGTTGTATTTCTGTTAATCATTTCTAGTCTCAAAAAATGAGTGAAAGCAAAGGATAATCCATTTTTGTCGGGTCATAATTAATTCTCATTATGTACACTCAATCTCGATTTTTCCTGTCAACTCCCATCTTTTTCATTCAACTAACTTCTCCAATAAAATTATGACTTTCTTGCCACGGAAAAACTTTTGCTGTCGTCATGAACGCTAAAGAAGAAACTAAGATTTTGCTCCAAATCAAAATGCTAAGGACAAACATTATTTATGATCACAAACACTTTTCTTTTTATTTTTTTTAACTTACGACTTTTACAATCGCAGTCAAAGAAATGTAAACATAAAACAATGATAACTTTGATAACTTACTTAACCTATAGTTACAATTCTTAATTAAGGAGTAGAGATTGGAGATTACTTATTTTTCTCTCATAATTTCCCGTTTTAAGTTGATCATGAGTGAAGGGAACTAGTTATAGTTGGGGAACAGGGATTGAACCTCTCAATACAGATCAACAATTCATCAGAAATCAGAAGCCTAGGAGATTTTCCTTTCTTTTACATAAAGGGATTAATTTTAATTACACAAGGATAAGCTCCTACTCCAACTTCCTTCCAGTAGTCGAGTATGAAACCAACCCTTGGTAATTATCGGGACGATTTTTTTTTGTTACTGATAAAATCAAGCCTCTCTGGACTCACGGACGACACGGCGGCCTAACCAGCAAACCCCCCCCCCCTTNCCCCCCCCCCCCCCCCCCCCCCCCACAAGACTGAAAGACTGAAACAATGACGAACGTCACAAAAGCTCCTCCATGATGGATCCACACTATGTTCCGGAATTCACTGAAAATAAAGCTTCACCAACATGAGGCTCATACAACAACTAACCAGGATTCTGAATTAAACAAAAATCAAGGTACACTATGTACAGTAGTAAGCGGTAAATAGTAGTGCTACTAGTAATACTCGTCTTTCTAACAGCAACAAACTGAGGTTGCGTCTGAGTTTGTAACTTTGAATGAAATAGAACTGACAGTTAGCTCATGATAAAATACAGTGATATAGTAACAACGGTAACAAATGTTTTTCGGAGTCAGTGTCTAGCAATACAGTCTCAGTAGTTGAGAAGAAAATGAATTTTAGGCCTGGTTACTATAGTTCTTATTGTCAATGGCACAGTGGTAGGGATAGTATTCTCAGAAGTCAAGAGATAAGGCACGTTAAACATTCTGAAAACAGAGTGATACACACTGCTACTTTCCAATATTGTTCCCATTCTGGAAGAAGAAACTGAATTTAGAGCTTTCAAGTCATTTGAGACACTTGGGATTATTAGGACTAAAAATGAGTCTGGGTGGTTAATTATTCTACAGTACAAAAATTCACAAAAATTCAACAAGTACAAAAAAGGAAAGGTTAAACTATGAGAGATTTTGGCTTCGTTAGTTATACTGGAGTTGGAAGGCTGTTTTTGTAGAAAGTTAAAGCACACGTTACATTATTTTTGTTGTTTATCGAATCTGGCGATATATGAAGAGGGATATAGATATTTCGATAGTTGACTAGCTGGATCTCTGAAATCCAGCAAATCAATATTAAAGGCAATTGTTAACAACATAGTTTGAGAGGTTGAAGTTTAAGTCAGTTTGAAAGTCTGAAGCAAAATGCTCGAGTGAGGCCTGAAGCTGCGATCGGTTAATGAACATCCATCAAGAAAATATAAATCAGTTGACTAGCAAGACCAAACACTTATATCCCACCTCACCGATCATGAATATACGAGAGACCCTACCAGTTCACTGCTATTGCTGACTTAAACTTTTCACCAACTTTCTAGGGGAATTATTAAATGCTACTTACGAACAGTATTACTGGAAGTGAACAACAGGAAAAAGGGTGTGGTCATGTGTCGTGGAGTTTCGTGCTGTTACTACTAAGGTGGGAGAGCAGACTTAACTTCTAGTGACTTAGATTATTGACTTAAACTTATAAACATGGAATCTAAGACCTAAAAACTCCAAATGCGACCCCTACTGTCTCCTCTCCATTCTTCAAATTAGAGTACCTATTATTAGCGTTTTGTTGCGTATTCCGTTTCGAGGTTATTTAGTATTATTGACAAACGCCGAAAGGATGTCCGATCCAATTTAGAAGAAATGCCAATAACCTCTCCTACTGACAAAATGAACCGATGAAGGAGGAGGACTTGATAATTATTTTCGGATTCTTCCATCATTTTTTAGTACTGCTTGGAATTTACTTTTTTGTGTTCTTTGCTATTTGGAGAGTTTGCTAATGACTCGAATTAGTGCACCATTCTCATCCCGGAGCTTCTGGTTGTCCGTAGCTAAAGAACGAGCATTCTGGTAAAGAAATTAGAAAACAAAAATTAAGCACAACACGTATAGACACCGCACCGGTTTCCGGCAGACTCAAAATATTCTCTATGATGGTTAGCAATAGGAGACACTCGAAGTATCAGCTTGCCTCTCGCTTTTACCTACTACCAGTAAAAATTTAATTACGTCCCAAAAAATTACAAAACTGACTTTTACGAGACAGTTGTGAATTTTTCGGCTTGTCGATAAAAGGAACACTTCACAAGCAAACCGCTCTTTAAACCATACTATTCCGTCAGCTATAAATAAGAAGCAAAAAGCACTAAATCAAAATCCGTTAATTCTCGTAGCCCTAAAGTAAACTGTAGGATTTAAGTTATTGAATTCGCATTGAAACAAATCGAAAATTCAAAGTTAGTCACACCAAAAAAATCTTTGAACTCTTAATCTGAACTAACGTGCTTAAAGTCCTGCAACAATTATTTTGGTAGAGAAACAACTGGAGGAGTCGGACTAGCTACAACTCCTTTTGAATTCGCATTACTATTGGATGATCCGCTTAGTTTGGAAACGACGCGTGTCAATGCACGATTCTCTGCCTTCAACTTCTCGGCATCCAATTTTAACTTTTGCAAGAGCTTTAAATAAATTGCAAGAACGAGTTGAGATTAGAAATAAGAGAAGAAAATGAATGTTCAAAACACGGATTGGGAAGACATACCTTTAGCTCTTCTTCCATCTCACGAAACTTTTGTTCTAATGCTCGTTTTTCTCGTTTATCCAAAGTATCAGATACAATACGAGGGATCTGTAAAACAAAAATACCAAAAATTGCTAGTTCTAATGAAGTGATGTTAATTAGTTTTGAAAATTAACAGGAAGAAAACTCTTACGGTTGGTGCTCGATCTGCTTTCAGTTTTAGTTCTGTGACAGTATCTTCCAATACTGAAATTCGAGATTTGAGCTGCTGGTTCTCTTTTAGCGTCTCCTCATACAGCTGATACGAAATGTCACAATCATTAGCAAGCCTCATTTGGGATTAATAACCTTTGGGATTAATTACCTTTCGGTAGTCTACTCTCGTCACCACTCCATTCTCACTCCTTGGAGATTCTGGACCAGTCTCTGCATCACTTCTACCTGAGCCCTAAAAAACGGGAATATAGCATTGTTAGCAAATCCGTTCTGTTAAATATGAGAAAAGAAAAGAAGTAAGAACATTTCAGGAGGTCATTTAAAAACAAAGAAAAATCCAAACTCAGTCTCAGTACGGTTAATTAGAGAAACACATAGAAAGCCAAAAAATCTTTCAGAAATTCAAAACGAAACTGAAGAGAACAAACCCGGAATCTAACTTACGCTATCCGTAAACTCATCTTCAAAATCACAGGAATCCTCCTCTTCTTCACTACTAGAATTACCTTTTCTCGAACTTTGATTAACAGGATTACTACTCACAAGAACCAAATTCCCACTAGAGCCACTAAGTGACGTGACCAAGGAACTTAGGCTCGAAGAAAGCCGCTGCTTCAGTGACAACTTATCTTTTTTCTCAGGCGCTTTTCTACCCTTGAAGCGATTGTTATTTTCAATATCTGAGAAGGTGGAAGCAAGGGAATCTTGACTTGAGCGGAGGGATTGAGAGGGCATGGCTGGTTTCTGGAATTTTATTTCCAATTTCTGTCTATTCTCTGCTTCCTTTTGAATAACTTCAGGAGAAGGGGCTCGTTTCCTTCCTGCGTATAATCCTCCGCCTCCTTTTCCTGACTCAGTCTTTGCGTTTGACGAGTAAGGACGGTAATTAGGAGATGAGGTCAGTTTTTGGTATTTGGCCAATGTTGGGTTTGGAGGCCCCGTCACAACAGGGGAGATGGTGTAGTGCCCCAGCAAGTACCCTCCGCTTATTGGAGTGGAGGAGGAGCTGCCCTGATATCCGTTCAACGACACACCTGACTTCCCAGAATAATTTCTCGGGAGTGAGCCGTAGGCGCTGTCGCTCGAATAGCGACCACTACTGCTACTTCCGCTCGGACTCGGACTGCTTTTGGAATATGGGGCTGCCCAGTCGTAGCTGTATGGACTGGCATGGTAAGTATTTGCATAACTCCCTGACCCCCTCCGCTCACTAAACGAGTTGGAGCTGGGAAGAGAAAATCGGGACCTTGACGACCGAGTGCTTGGATAATATGAGGAGCTCATTCCAGAAGCCTAATAGAGTACTGAATGAAAATACAAATATTTCTAAAACTTGAAGTATTCAGACAGGTCCGATGCACTTCATAATAAGGATCGTAATATCACCCGAAACTTTGCAAATGCTCGCCCAAATTCCACTTAACCATTCTCTCCATGACTCCATCCGACCTGCCATTGTCTTGCCTACCAATGGACCTACGACTTCACCATCACTCTCATGCAGTGAATGCAGAGATTCCTGATTCACTAATAAGATAGGAGTGCTTGGAGTGTATGAAGCTAACTCCGACGGAAGGAACTCCTCCGTGAAAACTGCTCTGAAGAAAGCAGCGGGAGGAAAATCCGCCTTCCTCCATTTCTCTCCTCAGCATTTAGATGATCTAAGGGGGTAAGCTGTAAACACATTTGGATTACCGAAAAAGCTTTACGGATTAGCCTATATTTACTTTTGCCAAAAAAAAAATGAAGCTTCGAATATCCTTGCAAACTGTGACAATCTGCTCCACCTTAAATCATTTCGTCTTGATAATTGGAGTTTCAAAAGTTCTCACTTCATTTCTGCCTGTTTCACGGAATCAAGTTCTTAATCTCGTTGCTTGAGATGCCGAACCTGCTATACGGACTTCTTTGAAGTAGAAAAATCTGTTCGAGTGTATCCTATCATCCCAAAAATTCTAAAAGAAACAGATTCAGTTCCAAGCCGTTTTCTAATCAACATCTTACTTGCACATTACTCACTCTGTTGCCAAGCATATTGAATGAAGGCAGCTGCAATTTCTCTGACATGCATCCACACTCAACCCCATAAATACCAACCAGCAGCACGCATAGTTCCTAATATATATACATAGTAAATATAAACACAAAAAGGCAAAATTATTCGATGCTGATAACTACGGGAAAAAATATTTAAGGAACTGTACTGTAAGATGTTAAGCTTCCATTTCTCCTGAGAAAACTCCGTGAAAGTACAAGTTAGGGGTGATTATATTTAGGTCAAAAATGTTTACTCCAGAAGAAAGAGAATATTCATCCATTTTGCGTCGGGTTTTTCCCATAATAGATCACGGAGGTGGAGGAGAAAAAAGACTAGTAGGAAGAAAAGGACCTCGCCCACTAGGAGTAATTCCCCTCAATATTACTCTCTCACTTTCCGATCTCCCCTGATTCCCCTAGATTTCTAAACTTCTTGTTTTTCTAAACTTAAACTGAAGAAAGAGTAATGGAGTGCATTTGTCCTTGTTCCTCGAAGTCGAGCACTTACGCAATAATAGGAAATGACATACGTAAAAAAAAGAAGCATAAAAGTCATGCGAGAATGTCAATCACTCACCTCTGTCTCACTCTGCCCCTCCTCGTGCCCTTTTGATTCCTAGAAACGGGGAAGCGTTAGTTGAATAAAACCAGTATTAAAGAAGCACAAACAGCACGTGCACGTGGCAAACCAAACAACGAAGGAAATGTAAAATTGAGCTCCCATACCTCAGCAGCGTAATTGACTACGCCAGTGGATCGTCGTTTGGGTCTTTTCTTTTTACTAATGACTGCCTGTGCACCTGAAGTCTTCAGATCTTTCTCATCCCCTGGGACAGAGTTCCGCTCATCTTTTTCGTCAGGTGGTCGAGGGAGCCGGCTGCGTTCGTGATGCCTTGCCCGTGTCGTTGGACTTCGTTGACTTGCGAGTTCCACATTAGGCTTTCCAGAGTCTGTACCTCTGGAGGATGTGGTGCGCAAGTCTTCGAGGGAGAATTTACTTCGGTCGGAGTCATCGACTCGTAACCTCCACGACGGACGACGTTCCAGGGAGTCGTCATCTTTTCTCAAAACTCCTGCCGATGTTGTGACAGGAGCTACAGGTACCGGGGTAGTTGAGGTGGATTCACTGACCTTAATATACAATTTTTATTAGTAAGCTAAGTCAATTAAGTAATTTATCTGCAGCGGTACCTGTGAATTAGTTTGTTGTGCTTTCACATACTGCTCCGCAGATCTGAAAAAATCCACGTTGATAATGATTATTGAGTGCAAACGGCCCTTATCTTTAAGTGAGTGGGGAGAAAGTTTCCTTATAGGAGTTTCAATAAGATAGGAGAAAGTTACAACCACTTGAAGATCAGCCTTATGTTAGTGTTACTATATACAGGGTGTCCGAAGAATATGTTGACCAGGAAAATGTTTTCACTTTTTTTGAAATTCGAAAACCCATACTTGATTTTTTTTAAGCAGGTGAACTTCAGCCATCAGTGCGTTAACTTCAAAACTAAATTAATTGAAAAGTAGTTGTTCAAAACTCTTTTTACAAACACCGATTATAAGTAAATTCCAAAAAGTGAAAAATTTTCTCCGGTCAACAAATTCTTCGGAAACACAGTAGATCAGTAACTGAAAATCTTACTTCAGCTCTTCCAGGGTGACTCCCTGGGTTGACCGCCTTGTCTCTCGCACCCTCTTCGCATGAGCCTTCCGCTGTGTCTCTGACTCTTCATCACGAGCTGGAGGAACAAAGGACCTATCAACAGGAAAATCAATCATTAGATTTTTTTGAAGTTCATTTCAGCATTGCTCATCGAAAATTCAATCTAAAAGTTATATGGGCAAAACTGGCAGGGTTGCAGCGGTGAAAGCTAGCCAAATAGTTTTTTTTTTCCTTTGAAATGACCTACTATGCAAGTTTTAAATTAAAATTTTATAAGTACGTGGTTAATAAAATTTTGGCAAAGTTAGGAAACAGTGAAGTTGAGTCATGCATGAAACAAAATCCACAACATATTATTACTAAATAGACGCACTTGAGAAGGAACTGTTTAAACTTGGAAACAGGTCCTGGTTTTGCTCCTGTAGTAGGATTCGCATTTGGGGCCCCGTCGTCTGCACTGTTTCAAGTCATACAATCCATGAAATTAATTATGTACCAGAAAGTAAGCCAAAAGAGAAGAAAGTAAAGGCTTCCTCGAATTCCCAGCTTGAAAGACTTAAGGTTCAAATCGCCTTACTTAGGACTCTCCACACTGGACTGTGGATTAGAATTACATACCTTCTCATCTGCACGGCATTCGCTTGATTTTGAGGAGTTGTTGCGGTGGTAGTCGGTCGCGGGATTCGATCAGCCTCTTTCCTGTTAACAAATCCAAAATTCCAAAATTAAGATCGAATTTCATCTTCACAATAATTGCTCCAGTGATGAAAGGAATGGGTTTTCTGCAACCAGCCATCATACTCTTGCTACCAAAAGTATTTACCGAGAATTTTTGGCTTTGTGGAATCAGACTCATGTTAGAATTTGAGCTTTGTTAAATTCGTTAATCTTTGTTAGTTGTTCATATAGGTAACAACCATGCCTGATTAGAAAACCAAACCTTTCTCAATTTCTTCCAGATGTGAGAAGCTAAGCAATGATGAGTTCAATACCTTCGTAAAACCACTTCAGGATTAAGATCTGATGAAGCGACGGTAGTATAAGTTTTGTTAAGCAATCTACTAAGTCTATCTTCAGAATTCAGTCGCGATTTCTCCGTAGTAGAGGTAGGAATTGAAGTTACAGTCGCAGTAGTAGTAGTAGTAGTAGTAGGAATGGTAGTGGTAATACTAGTGGCAGAGGACGTAACCCTACCGGACGTGTTAAAGTTTGTCACATCCAGGAGATTAGCATTCATAGCAGCCGAAGCTGCTTCAATAGCTTTTATTCGATTTCGAGCCGTTACGAGCCTTGAGTAAAACCTAAAGAAGAGTTAGATTAAAAAAAAACATTCTAAGATTAAGGATTTCAAGAGAGATTAGTGAATAAATTAAATTAATTGCAAACTGAAATAGCAAGAAACCATAAAAAAAATCAAGGAAAATATGAAAGTAAAAAACGTACTTGGAGTCTGACTCAAAACTGTAAGCCCGGCGCAGGCTCACATCCGGTGATGTCTGATCGCTCCTAGTTCGTCGAACGGTGGCTTTGTCATTTGGTACTGCTGGCTCCTCTGGAACTTCAAAAAAAATTAATTGGAGTCAATATAATCAAGTTTAAGTCAACTACAACAGCTGAAAGAGGGCAGAATTGACGTTAATACGAACGAAGAAGGGAAGAGCGTGTCAAGGAATTAATTAGGCAATTAGTCAAACGTGTGTCCCCGAACACGTCCTTTCGCCGTCCGTTCCAAATTAAATTATACTACTTTACTCATGACAGACAGCAAGCTTATTGGAAATCGGTGTCACAAACCTAGGTCCGAATGTGATAAATTCATCGAAAACGATTTTTATAAAAAAACGTAACTGAAGCAAAGGAAGATTTTGAGAAATACCTGCTACAGGAGTTCTGGTGCGAAGGGACCCACCCCTCCTCCAACCTGCCACAGCTTCATCACCCTCTCCATTTCCAGACTCTGGTTTTGGCGATTCAGCCTTTAATGCCACTCCGCCACCTCCAACGGGGGCACTTGGAGCCGCCAGGGAAGGAAGGGAGCTCGAAACTTTCTCAACTTCTGAAGTCTTTACTTCTTTGTTAGAATCACCAGCCGCTGCGCTCACCGAAACTGTGATTAAAAAAAAGGTCGTCATTTCAGCGAACAATATTGAGGGTGAAAAAATGTCATTCTATTTTGCTGCTGGTTATATTTAAACAGAACAAAAGGCCAATCCAGCGCAGGATAATTTACAAGCAAATTTTTGGGCAAGAAGGAATATAGACCACTTCATTACCAGCAAAATGCATAGTAAGAATAAGCATGGGAAAGTTCCAGATGCGGTTAGAAAATGGACATAAAAATTACCAGTATCACTTGGCCTAACAAATATTTGAGAAGATTTAGTCTCATAAGTACTGAGGTTATCCCGTTGAGTATCTTTACATTTCTGAATTCTCTCGCTTTCGGAGGGTTGGTGGATGAGATTTGAGGTGTGGTGGCTGAGATTGCAGGTGTGGTTGATTGGTTCATGTGGCTCGACTGATGACGGAAGATCGCCAACAGTATCTTCCGCTTCACTTCCAGAAAACTCTTCTTGGCCATCTTGGTTGATTCAGTACAGTTACATTGAGAGATTAGACCAAGGAACACACGGAAGACCAAAGATAGGAAAAACACAAAAAGAAAAAAAATGCTGTTAGTTAAATGCGTATCAAGGCCCATGAGAGTCATCCCCTGCAGTAAACGAGCATTTTACTCTGCTCGGTGAGCATTCCGCTTCACACCCTAATTAGTAACAAAGCCTAGCCACGCATCACAACAGTATTACTAACATACAATAATAATAAGCAACAATAAATCATTCAGGAAGTTCAGAACGCTATTCCTGGTAAAGATTCTTGATAGAAGTTTAGTTTAGGAAGCAAATAAACTAGAAAAGTTCTTTTTACTCATCGCATGATAAAATCTAATGAAGTCCTCAAAAGGACATTCATTAACAACAAGTCTATTTGTTAGCCGATTCAGAAGACTATGAGACAGATTCAAAGAAAATGAAACCAAAACAAACACGTTCAAGGCAATAGCGGCAGGTATTTCTTGTAAAACTTTTTAGCCGTCTCATAAAATCGTCAACTTTATGTTCGTTCAGCCACAAATGAAAACCGCTACTGAGCCAAGAAAATCGTGATAATTCCTGCCAAGCTACCAAGGATATCATAACTTTTGGAGAAATGAGAGACTATCGATGTCATCATACCTGAGCTGCTGCTTGTAAACTCGGTTCCTTTTCTAGGAGCCGCATGCCCGCTGTTCTCGCCGTCCAATGGTTTTGTAGTCCTAAAACAACAGTAAAGAACACGCTTTAGCTTACTACTAATAATCCGAGCACAGGTATTGAATAATCAGGAGCACTAGGCTCAGGAAAACACCCACACTGACAATTTGTGCTCTTAAAAAGGAGATCTTGCTACTGAAAAAGGAACGAAGGATTAAGAACCCATTTTTGTAATCAAAAGTGCCCCAAAAGATTATGGTTATAATAATAGAGGAGTTGCATACTTTTTCTTTGGCGGAAGCGGTAAAACGTTTGTCTTCCCAAGGATTGCCTCTGCGTTCTTCATTTCTTGTTTCTTTTTATACTCTTCTATGATAGGAGCTACACTGAAATCAGCTACATCTAACGCCGTTTGGTCCTATGAGAACATTAGATCATCAGTTCACACTTCCGCTTTGTACAGATGAATTATCTTCCACACTCACGCAATTATTCTTAAGGCTAATGTCACAGGATGCTTCCAGCAGAACACGACATGCTTCTTCTTGACCCCAGTGAGCCGCTGCATGTAACGGGGTCCATCCATCGTAATCAAAGGCATTGATATTCGCTCCGGCTTTGATCAGCTGACTACAACCATACAAGGGAAATCAGTATAGGTCTTCTTAATCCATTTCATCTTTAAAATAATGTATTTACAACTTTCAGGTCATAAAAAACTTACTCTAGAATTTTGATGTAGCCTTTGCACGCTGCTACATGCATAGCCGTTGCGCCTGTCGTAGGATGAGGTTGTTCGTCATAATAGCCGTTGACTAACCATCTCGTTGCGTCCTCCATCATTTTCAACTCCTCTCCACGTCGAGCCTCGCCAAGATCAATCCCTAGAAATAAAAAAGTAGTAAAATTAATTTTAAATGAGAACCTTTAAGACTTTATTGCCCGCTAGAAAAGTAAAACCAGAAGTCATCACACCCTGTGTTTTTGCTTTTAGCATTTTATTTGTGTGAGTGGTGATTCGCTAATGAACCAGGAACAGAAAACAGATCCTCCGTCTAATTTTCTAAATGGCTCATATTCATAGGAACTTAAACAAGTAGGATCAAAATACCTTTGGCAGCAATGGCTTCTTTTAGAAGTTCTCGAATGTCATCGCTTTTACAAATGTCAAGCGGGATATTACAATCATTGTTGAGAGCAACGACATTCGCATCATGCTCCAGCAGTAACCTAGTATAAAATCAACACAGACGAATTATTAGTTTAAAAAAACACCATGAACAACTCGAGACTCATAGGCGGTTTGAGCACTTACTTGGCAATAGACGTGTAGCAGCAAGTCGCCACCGCATGCAAAGGTGTCCAACCTTCATTATCACTGATATTGACATCTGCTCCATGAGCCAAAAGGAATTCAACCATGTCAAAATTGTCCTCAATACAAGCCTGCAAAAAACCCAGAAGACTTTGATTACTAATCTTTATTGCAAAAAATGAACATGCTTTGCAAGAAATAAACTCTCATGCCATTTCATAAAGTTAAGTCCACTAATTATTTAATTTGCTTTACTTAAATGATTGCTTTTAACCCTCGGAAGCTCATCGACTTTGAAGTCCGGTGTAGTAGGATGAAATGACTTAGGATGAAATGACTCATGGAAATCAGAATCCAATACTTTGGCCTCAAATTTTTTTTTCCTTTTCACATTTCTGCTTCAAAACACGTTTTATAACATTCTAAGTCGTC
>JABASM010001266.1:0-13748 GCA_019776545.1 Brachystomella parvula | reverse complement strand
GGGGGGGGGGCGGAGCATATGAAAACCAGCATTTGGAAATTAATCAATTTAAAGAATTTTAAACTTGCCCAAGAGATAAAACAAAATTTTCAGAACCGTCCAAAAAAATCAAAACTTTTCTAAATTTCAGAAATTCTTCAAATACAATTCCTTCAAACTTGTAAATCTAGTTGGACACACGCAGCAGAGCATAAAATTAGCTTGTGTGGACTCGTACTCAATTTTGCCTGTGAAAGAAATTTTGTTTGTTTCCTACTACTTTTACGGCCCTCAAGTTTTAATCCAGCTAGCCTACGGTGAGCAGAGTATTGCAGCAGCGATTACTTATATTTGTGATTAGTCACACTGCCTGCTAGTTTCATCTCCCGGTAAGCTGGGCAGGCATCAGTCAAGTGGCGTCGGACTAGGTGTACAGCTATGCTCTTTAGAGATGGTGAATATCAGTTTTCAAGAAAGTCTCACGACAAGGGATTCCATCTTGTCTTGTCTTTTCCTGTATTCCTATCCATGGTTTGGATAAAGCTATCCGACTTCATGGTTTTCCGTGCTGTTTTAATTTAAAAACGGGCCGCCTCTTCTACCATTATCGTTGAGGAGGCGGCCCGAAAATGTCTTTAGTTTTACTGGGCTTTTTCAACAGTTACTTTTTATTCATGTAGTCCGAATTTCCACTTTTATGGAGCCAAGTGAGCATAAAAGAATTTGAAGTTTCCCAATCCACTCACCCGAATGAGCTGCTTACCCACTGGTCTCACAAAGAGTTTCAACTACAAGCTGGGCTGGATTGGATGGATTGGAACGAAACAAGTGGTCCAGTGAGGATATGCGCCAAGCACTTGGACCATGATGAATTCAATTACAGCATCGTCATTGTAAGACTTTTGAGAATCAACCCTTTTTTAGATATTAATTAATTTAACCCATGGTTGAAAATCTAGGAAAATCAAGGGAATTCAGATGTATCTGGAACAGTAAGGATTTTCTTGGCTCCACGTTTTGATAGCACAGGAAGAAGGTTTTCAATGGATGAACAAAGGAAAGCGTTCTTTACAACGGACCGGTTCCCAGTCAACCGTAAGTACTTTTTCTTAGTTCTCATTTTTTACCTTCTACATGTAACACACTCATAAATTTCTAAGTGTCCGTTGGGAGAAATGTGATCACCCGCTCTTCAAAGGATTCTAGTTTAACGATTCCCGCTCAAACATGGTTGGATGCCAAAGATCCTGTGCCGGAAAAAGTTAAAAATTTCTGCGGTTGCGGATGGCCCAACCACCTCCTCCTTCCTAAGGGCACGAAAGAGGGAATGACCTTCGACCTCTTTGCTATGATAACAGATGGGACCGAGGATTCCCTCCTAAGAAATTACGAAGAAAACGACGAAGGGGAGTGCGAACTAGCGGACGTTTGGTGCGGAGCATTCGGAAAGAAATACTTAGATTCTAAGCCCATGGGGTACCCTTTCGATCGAAGACCCTATTCAATTAATGGGAAGATAGTGAGCAATCTTGAAGAGTATGTATCCGGCATTCCTAACATGAAATCAATTCAGGTAAGCCCAAATCTCATTTTCTTTTACTCTCTACAATTGTTTGATTATTTTCAGATTACCATAAAACATCGGGAAGAAAGGGATACCTAATTACGTGTTCAGGCCAGCTAAGGCAAACGATCGTTCCACAGCTCCCTCCTTGCTGTCAATCTTATGCCGCTCTCTTGACCTTAATTAGCCCAACTAAACCTAATTGGAAATAAAGTGCCAGTTTCTTTGTCAAAATCATTTTATTGTGCTGATATTAAAGAACGCTATAAAAGGACTAGCTTGACATACCCGTGCGAGCACGGGAGTGGTCAGGTCAAACCATTAACTAGGTAGATCTTAGGCTCCCAGACCTTTCCGCGCTTCACAAAGATCAAGTTGGCGAGCTAGCAGTGAGAAAAAGAGCAACTGCGTTGTGTAGCTCGCCGGAGCGCAGCCAATATTTCCTACCAAAGGCTGCACCGGCGGCCTGGACAACGCAGTTGTCTTGTAAAAAACAAAGCTCATGAGGTTGAGCGTCTAAAGGAAGCATAACGCTGTTATTGTTCGCGTAGCCTGCGGAAAATAAATTTTAAGGGTCTAGGAATGCGCGTACAGTGGGCGGCAATTAACAGTGGACAAAGCGGTTTTTGAGTTTTGACACGCTGCGGCTTCAAAAGTATTAATCCAATCAAAAATCTGCGACCACCATCGTGTTCTGCGTCAAGTTTTCTATAAAACTGAGTCCAGCTTTTGACAAGTATGGCCGTCTAGCAGGAGACAAAAATTATTAAGCGAAGGGAGTCAGTTTTTATGCGTGCATTGAACAGCAGACAAATTTATAATTATTGTTATTTAACAAAATTAATCCAGCTGTTTCTTAGGAGTAATGCTGGTCATGGTAGTCACTTGTCACCCCTTAAATACTGCATCAGAGTTAGGATTACACGACGTCAGACTCGGAAGCGGCAGCCGTTTCAATTTAAAACGTAAAGTGCATTGGGAAACGGGACATGGGGCAGTAAATCGGTCACGGTTTACTCAAATGACCTCGAATTCGCTCCAAAACTGGCATGGACCTTTTCTAAGTATGCTGTAAGGTCTTTACAAAGTTTCAGAATAATCCAACTGCACATGGAGGAACGGCAGGGCGGACAGCTTCAGTTCCCAATCCAGCCTACATTTTAGCATTAGAAGGATAGGGAAATAGCTTGAGCAGAATATTGTCTGGACTCAGTTTTTTAGAAAATTTGACGCAGAACACGATGATGGTCGCAGATTTTTGATTGGACTACTAATACTTTCGAAGCCGCAGCGTATCAAAGCTCAAAACCCGCTTTGTCCAATGTTCATTGCCGCCCACTGTATAAATCCCAAAGAAAGATAGAATTCGAATAAAGTTGCGTATGTATTCTGCTAGCTATATTTTTTTTGCTGAATGTAAAAAATTTAAATTCAGTTTTCGAAAGGGCTGATGAGTTTGTGGGTGAAAGGAGAAGGCTTGTCGGATGCCGAAATAAGAAGCTTTAAGGATTTCAATGAAACAAGGTGGGATTGTAAGAAGTCAGGAGCATCTCCAACTCTGCTGCAGGGCGAACGGGGGTTATTGAACTTGCGTCACATTCACAGGTCAGCAAAGGTCAGTCACTTGACGTCATGAGTCTGGACAAGCAATTCACCAATCAAACATAAGTCCTGATTCTAAAAATCCAGCGTCCTTGACGCTTTTGGCTAAAAAATAACCACTTTGGAAGTAACCATGTTACCCTCGAATCTGTCTTTGAATTCTAGTTCTACGTGTATCCTCAAACCCATTACGTTATTTAAAGGGACTAGATTGAAGAATAAGACCCTTTTTCTTAGGCCCTCAAACGTTGCTTCCCTTTTCCGGATGGCTACATTACGGGTTTTAATTCCTTTATCTCTAGGAATGTCGTTGCTGGGTTTATTGCCAATTGAACTCATCTTTGAAGCTGCTATTGAGGACAAATGAATCAGAATTAATTAGCCTAAAATCTGCCTGTTTAATAATCAGCCTACATATACCATACCCGCGTTGGAGAGTTTACTTCAGAGTTTATTTGGGAGTTTACAGACTTTCATTTGAAAAAAAATCTTGGAAGAAATGAAGGGGATCACGATTGTTCTGGGGCTCTTTGTAGCTTTCTTCGTGGTGTACGAGGCAGAAGGAGTGATGAACTGTTACATAATAGTAGAAGATTTTTTAAAGGAATGTGAAGAAAGCAACAAAAAAATCGCCGAAAACATGAACGCACTAGTAAAGGTAAGTTAAGCTGTCTAGATTTACTCCGGTAGTTTTGAATGTAAGTGAAGCTTGTTTATTTTTAGCCTCGAGTCGGCCGAGCAATGCACTGCCCAAGTCTTGCCGAGGAAAAGAAAAAAGAATGTTAAGCCCAAAACAAAGTCATTAGTGCAAACATTCAAAAATTCAAAGAAGATATCCAAAGCTCTACTTCAAAGGGGACTAACTAATAAGTCTCGGTCCTGAGCTAATCAACTCATTTGGTTTTTCTTTTTAATGACCGCACTACGGCTATCAAATCCTTCTAATTTCAACAAAACCTAAAATTGGCGAACCATTTTCTGTAATTCGATAAGAACAAATGTATCGAACGAACGGAAAACGTGGTTAGACAATTACCCAATCAGCCAGTTTGGCTTCAACACTTCACTCAGGAGAAAACCTCGCAGTATTTTCGAATAAAAAAAGGACACTCTGAACATTCCTGAGATTCTTCTTTCTCTTCGTCACAAAATCATTCCGTCATCGCAGTTTCTTGCTCATTACACATTTCGCAGCCAAATTCATAACCAAAGACAAATTCATAACCAGAGTTCGGAACCGTTTTTTCAGGCGCGGTGGGGTCTAATTGAATTACCTTAATTGGCTAACCACGTTTTCCGTTTGGTCGATACAAATAAAATTCCTACAGCAGAAAAAATGAGTTACCAAACTTATTTATATTTGCGAGTGTAGGGGAGACCGGGTACAATTGACTCATGGGTACAATTGGCTCACTGCCGCTGTCTCCTTAACAATGCAACTAAAAAAAAAAATTAAAAAATAGTCTGAGGTGACTAAATTAATAGCTCACCGTTCTCGGAAACTTAAATAGCGCGAAGAGTTTAATTCGAGCCGTAGAAAAATTATTCGTATTTCGCCGATTCGTTTTCTAGAAATTGCTTTGACAGTAAACTTGAACTAGTGTATCGAGGACATAAACAAAATCAGGCAAGAAAAATATCATAACCTTTGGTCAGGTCTGGGTCAACTTTTGCCACCCTCAGAAACCACTTGGAAGCAAATGGGAGTGAGCAATTAACAGCCTAAGGGGAAAAGTCGTGTGGGTACAATAGGCTCATACCATACATGTACGTGGCTGCGCAGGCCCAATCAGCTCCAAAATTAAAAGAAATGTTGCAAGAGGCCTGTAACATAAACGGGACTAAGCAATTTGGGTCATAAGATCGAATTAACTCGGCTAAGTTGTCGATGAGTCAATTTGGACACTACTGTTGCCACTAACTTCTCAATTAGTTTAATAAATAATTTCGTCGAACTTGGTTGAGTTTGCGCGGTGAAAAAAATTTATGCAGATTACCAGGTGCATGTAGCGTGCTTTCACGATCACCTCACTAGATTTCCCTGCTAAACCTAATTTAATTAAACATTAGTTAATTGTATCCCGACTATGAGCCAATTGTACCCATGCTTGGGACGATTGGCTCAAAATTATCAATTCCTTAAAAAATTAATTTCGTCAAACTTAGAAAAAATTTACTCAGACGGTCAGATACATTGACAACATTTTCACGATTACCGTTAATTTTATTTACGCCATTTACTAGGGGCAAAATGCGGTTAAAGTAAAAGTGAAAGCCAATTGTACCCGGTCTCCCCTATGAGTTTCGCCATTTCATTTAATTTCATTTAAGCAATGAAGAACATTACGATTGTTTTCTGGCTCATGGTAGCCTTCTTCGGGATCTAGGGATCTACGAGGCGAGAGTTGAATCCTACGCTTGCGGAACCTGTAACAATCACTCAGCCAAACTAAAGCATGTCCGAATTCGGCTTGGAGGGAGGTGTCATAAAAAAAAAGCTATTTCCTAAGCTCTTCCATTTTCCAGAGATGCATTCTGCAAAGATTCTTCCCTGAACAAATTCTGGGTGCCTTGAAAATCAGATAGTTAAAGTATTGGAACAATTAGAACACATAAATCGGAGAAAATACAAGAAATTATAGCACTTAACGAACAGCTTTCCAACTTTACCTTCGCTTTGAGGCTTGTCTTCAGCCAGGAATTCCTCGAAACAAATATAGATTTCTAGGAAAGTTTGCTTTCTACACCTGCAACAGCTGTACCAACCACGGAAATCACATCCTATTTAGAAAAAGGTGCTGCAAGAAATCTGTTGGTCGCTCAGTTTGTGCCGTAAGAAGACGGAAAAAGACGACTAGAGAAACTAGTCAGGACTGAAAGTTATTCCAGGTTGACGGCCCATTTTTTCTTCAATATAATTTAGTAGAGTAGTACTACTTGTTTTCATCCACTCTCTCAACTGCTTAAAGGATAACAGCCAATAACGAAGTCCCCTCTGTTAGATTTTTTTTTAAATTCATGTATAGCATCTCTGAAACTTACCCTGCAGCAATTTCAAATGAAGCGTTTCGAAATTCGCCTCACGTTGACCTTTGGAGGTCACCAAATGTCAGTCAGCTGTCCTCACCGATTGGGTCAAGTGATACGTTAATCGAAAGGTGAATCAGCTCTGGTGACCTCCAAAGGTCAACGGGAGGTGAATTTCGAAAAATTTTATTTGAAAAGCTTGCAGGTTATGGCTCAGAGATATATCCTATGTTTAAATTTTCAAAACAATTTAACGGAGCGGAATTTCTAAAGCAAAATTTGTCCCCCTCCTTTAACGGTGGAGCTGGTTTACTCGATTAATCCAAAGTTTTTAATGTAAAATATACGTCTCGTGGCCAGCGTTTCGTCAGCTATAAAAAAGGTAAGCGTAATGTATCTCAACCTAAAAATAAGATGCGCACTCGGTTATTTCTCCACGTGAAACTCATCAACTGCCTTACGACTGCCATCTGCGACTGGGGAAGTTGGTGCCAAGAAAATAATGCCCCGAATTTTTATGGCGGGAGATGCACGATATAGTGAACATGCGACATACTACTACTACTTAACTGCTACTGTGCATGGGAAAGCCATGGCGTCAGTTTATGCAGTTAAATTCATCAGAATCCTCATTATTGTGAGAAGGGAGAGCTAAATCGAAAAATTCACGTTGCTTCGAATTTCGATGTCGGTATGTCGCAGCTGGCAGCCAAAAGTGACACCCACTGCATTCAAAACTTCAAGCTCTGTTATCACTCAACTATTCTATTGTTTTGATTTCTAGCTTTCTGCGTGAGGTAATTAATACGTTTCTGACGGTTTTTACTGCACTTTATTTCCCATTCCCACAATTCATTAACGGTGGGAACCGAGGGAGTCATCTGGGAGTTTTTTTTGCGTAACATGAAATCTGGGTCTAGGTTAGGACTAACCTAAGATTGATATCTGCCAATAGAAATGATCTGCAACCGTTTAGGGAAAGCTTAGCACCTCATCTTTCCTGTTCACATGATCTGACCATGGCCTTGACCACTTTTACCATAATTTTTTTTTCTTGTTTGTTTTTCTTTTCTTTTGTTCTGCAAAGTAAAACTTGTTTTTATACTGGCTTTACCTTGTTTATTAACTAGGAATCAACAACAAAGAATTTAATCGAGCATACCGACCTTCCCTGACCAATTGAAAAGTGTTAAGCGTTGAAACGCCGATGCCAACGTGGACGGGCAGGAGGATCAAGCGAAAAATATGGGTTTATCTATTTTATATAGGTAATCTAGCGTTTGAACAGCCTGAAATGTTTGTGATGCAAAAAGTGTCTTAAATTACCGATAAAATTCGCATTTTGATAACTTAGCAGGCAAAAAACGAATGGAAAATTTCAATTTTCTCTGGGATTTTTAGCTAAGGTGGGACACACCTGGGAAGGCAAAATTGTCATAGATGCTGCAGGTGGACGGTTTGGCAAAATTTAACCTTTGAATAGCCTTAAGTCTTTTTTTCCGATCAGACGCCAAAAATGAGCTCAATCAACCTTAAACCGCTTGCTTTAAAAATATGGCAGCCCAAAACCTAAACAGCACCTCTGAAAACATCCAAAACGCTTCTTTTACTTTTTTAGCTGCTATATTTTTAATCATAAAGATCTAAGGAAGACTGAACCCATTTTTGACATCCACACAAAAGTTTTAATATTTTAGAATGTTTAGACGTAAAGTTATCTCAAAGGGCCTGCACATACAGGGTGTCCGAACAATTTGTTGACCGAGAAAATTTTTCTCTTTTTTTTCAATTTGAGAACCCATATTTCTGATTTTTTAGCAGGGCGACTTCAGCGATCAGTGCATTAACTCTAAAGCTGAATAAATTGAAAACTAATTGTTGAAAATTTTTTTGTCCAAATACCGATTTAAGTAAATTCCAAAATGGGAAAAATTTTCTCCGGTCAACAAATTATTCGGGCACACTGTACCCTTCCCCTGAAAGTTTTCCCTCTACTTTTGGAACACCCTTTAGGTTAAAAGCTTCTGCCCCCTCCAGAGGTTAAAATACGTGGCTGGATTACGTCCTTTTTGGTGCATATACTACGTTATTAAGCCCTGGGTTAACGCAAATTGCGAGCTGTACGGTGCGTCCCTAAGAATTTCAGCTGTCCTAGCAGCATTGGAAAACGGAAGTTAAACAATTATCTCTAAATTAAGATATCCGTATGCCGGGGAGGATGAGGAGCCGAAAGAAATTCAAAAGAATGTCTAAAGGTAATTAGTATGTTATGACACAACCTGTTGTAAGGCTTCACGCCGAATTTTAATTAAAAGGGAGGGATTAAGTTGTGTTCCGCTAAGTTGCTCCATTCACAATTATTGTCTTCTTCTCTTCATCTTTTCATTGATTTATTGTTTTTTTGAACTCTGAAACGTCTGCGAGAATTCTTCTTCCTCTTATAACCAAATTCTTTGGCGTCCTTTATTCAACCGCTCTACACGAGTGGTTCTGCAGTTTTAATATTCCTGTAATTATGCGGGTGCGGCCACCGAAATTTAAAGAAGTCGCACTCCGGCGTTGCAGAATTAAAAATTAAGACCTTGGAGGTAATAGCGGTTTCTTATCGTGTCCGTGGGTCATCACAACAATTTTACATGAGCGAGTTAAATCCGATAAAACAATAGGTTTCATCTAAAATCTTTTTTAAATGTTGTTTCTTTGCTTCACTTCTGAACTTTAATTCAAAGCGTTTTAATCATGAGAGTTTTTTTTTAATCTGACAGTTATTTATATTTACTCTGTAGTACTAGTACAGTGCCATTAATCCAAAACGGAATAATTCAGAATTTATTAAGTTGTTTGTTATCGAACAAAACCAGTTTATCTGGCTAAGAAAATTTTAATTCGAGCTACCGTTTTTTCGTCTGAAAAGCTCAGTATCCTATAGCAACCATTTTGAATTATTCCGTTTCAGATGAATAGCACTGTACAAAATTTTGTTAACATTTAAAAGTTCATTGCTTGGAAACGAAACTTCTTAAAAGTATATACTCGATTATTCTCAATTTGGTTAAATCAGCGAAGTCAGCAAGAGTATTTTGAAAATTACTGCAACAATGATCCGCCAGCTTGATCAAAGTTCATTATTGTTTTAAAATGCAAAAGGAACTTTGTCTTGTTCCGGTATACCTGGCTGGAAAGCGGGAAATTTGAATCCGAAGGCTAATACAAACACAGAACCAAAATCAAATGGAGAAATTGAAGCGGAACTGAATTTGAAACTGAAAGTTTGATTTTCCATAAGGCAAATTGGGATGATTTCACTTTTGAACTACAAATGAAAACAGCTTCGAAGGTATAATTAAAAGCAGAAATAAAACCTATGCAAGCATTAAATTCGAGCGGAAGAATTAGAAAGAATTATATTCATTATGACGAATCAGCCTCTACTGGCTACGACGTCCGTATAAAAACCTAACATTATAACATGGTGTCCGTAGATTGAGTCCTGGTCACAAACGCGCTGATGTGACCTCCGCTGGCAACGGCATGCGTATAAAAACCTAACATTTTCAGGACGGTGTTCGTGGTTTGAGTCCTGGTGAAAAACGCGCTGATGTGACCTCCGCTGGCTACGACATCCATATAAATAATCCCTATGAAAAGTGCCAATTGGGATTGTGGGTAACTAATAAGTGTAATAATATTGCTTAAACCAGTTTTTTAGTCTGGTTTAGTAACATTCCCAATGAAAAGTTCTAATTGGGATTGTTCGGGATATTTTGAATGCAGGAATAATCCCAATTGCGGCAGTAACATTCCCAATTAAGAGTGCTAATTGGGATTGTTCGGGATTTTGTTTATTGCAGTAGCTCGACCAAGTCGGGCTAAAACTGGATCGTAATTTAAAACACAAATGAAACTGCATTATTTGGAAAAGATTTTTTGGATTTTAACCTCCTTTGGACTTACGTCGTTTTGCATGCGAAATTACTTTAGTACTCCTCGGCGCTGGAGATTCAGCTTTATTCCCATTTCATGCATACGCAAGTAGAGCCATAAATTAACAAGGGAATTTTATCTTTTCATCCAACAAGGCAAGAAAACAAATTTCTAAGATCGCGTGCTTCGCTAGTCGCACTTTTGACTTTTTCCAGTTGCTTTCATACCTGGATTTTATTTTTCCTTTTTGATTTTATATCCCGATGGAATTCAACTTGTGAAAACTGGTCGTTCTGAGAGACTCACTAAAAATTATGGGTTTTTTTTTTTCGGAAAAAGGGAAAACGGCGATACTTACGATATTTTTACGGAATTCGGTGTTACGTAATTTAGCGTCCCTTGTAAGGAAGAAGATCCGGTTTGTAGTTTATTGTTGATTAGATCTTTAAAATTTGAACGTAGTAGGACCCGGGAATAAGAGGGTAGGAAATAACTATATTTATATGCAATTTTTGATTGGAAACCGGTCTTTCATGATCAGCCCACCTTACGTCATCCCATCTCTAAGGTGACTCTTCGTCGTTTCTCTGCTTGAATCACATAAGTGAAAATCCCTATTTCCAAAGAATTCAAATTTAATTAAATCTTTCCTTATAATCCATCCTCCTGATCACGCTCATGATCATTCCCGTGTTTTCCAGGGACCATGCGTCTTTTTCTTGCTTGGCTCTAGGGCTCTTCATATCTGCTCATATGACTAAAGAACTTGACGCAATGAGGTGGTAAACGGGTAAAAATTCATATATTAAATTACAAAAACAAAATTGACAAGGGACACCAAACCTTTTTTTTTGCTGGATTGGGACAACCCCAGCAAGTAGGTTCCTTCATTGGGAAAGGAGCAGTGAGATTCATTGCATCCGTTAATTGGGTAGGATTATCACACACAGGTCACCTCACGCCTCACCTCAATTTACTTTCATCTGCTTCTCAGAAAAAAATATTAGGTTTAATTTTGGGAAGATGACGGAAAATGATTCAGTCTACAACGAGCCTTCATAGTGGTCACATAGAGTATAGTACAGTAATTGAGCTAGCCCTCCGCTAAGGCGGTTTTTACATTTTTTACATTTTTCAAAAGTTACATTTTTATTGTAATCCCAATTTCATTCGAGCACTTTTTTCCGAATTTCATCGAATACGATAGATTTTGTCTCGAAATGAAAGGTAAGAAATGCATTGAATTTTAAAAAGCTTTTAAAAAGTAGAAATTAAAAAGTGATAAGGCAAATTTTGAATGTACCGTAAGGCAGGGTAGTAACGAACGTTTTTTAGGTTCATCCTTAAAAAACAGGTGAAAAAATTATGGCACCTCACCTACGGAGTGATCAGGATTGCTTTTAAGAGCGAAAAAAATTTTAGGAGCGACTTTCCGATTGCTCAGCGCTCCTTTAAAAATTAACCACAGGGAACGGATTTCGGTGTTATGGTTTTCAGCTAAATGTTACTCCGGATTTTAGGTGGGTTACATTGGAATTTCCGAAAAAGAGCTTAACAATTTTCAGAGCAACCCTGCAAAGCAAATTAGTTTTTGGCGGAGCTAAAAAATGACGCTTAAACGTTTCTTGTTTGCTCACCTTTTCCGGAAACTCAGAAAATACCTTAGTAAAAATTCAAGCGACATTAACTAATTGTCTTTTCAACAGCAATTGGCTGATGACACATTGTTTCAAATGTCAATGTAGACATGCCCCTAGCTTCAGAAGTTGACGACAGCAGCGTTAGCCGGACGAATTTTTCATTACTTCTGAACAAAATTACGTTTCTTATGAAAATTTTATTATATTTTTGAGAAACTGATTTTTACAAAATCTAAAACGAAGGGAAGTTCAGTTATCCATCGCCCTATTCTAGAATCCCTTGTGCTTTTTGCTAATTTCTCTACTGCCCAGTTAAATACTTGTAACCCACCGTTCCTAATCACCCCACTATACGGTAGTAGATTTAAGAAAATAACGCAAGTGTGCTGTGATTGCTATGAAGAAAAATTTGAAGCACACGAATTAAAATTACCATTTAATTCAGGAAAATCGGACGTTTCGGCTCTAGGGCCTTCTTCAGCGATTATTTGAAAGAGAATGAAGAAAATCTTCTCCAAAATTTAAGAAATTTGTTTCCTGAATTTTTTCAATACTAAATCGTTACCAAAACAATGGCAACAAAAAGGCCAAAAGAATGAAAACTTTAGTCTGCTCGGCAAGCCTTTTTTGGTTCTTAAACCCATGCCGTGAATGGAGCGATTTAAAGGAGAACGCAAGCCACTTTATGCAACGGAGCCTTCGGATGAATGGATGGACTGATGAATTTCGCCGATAGGTAGTACTCACGCATGCCTTCGAAGGTAGTGGCCGAAAGCGGGGCATAGACCCTACGTGGCATTTACAAGTCAGTTGTAAGTTGAAAGCTCGCCATTCCCTGATAAAAAGTTCAAGTGTAGTATCTTTCTGAATCAGAGAATTACTCTTACCATCATAGTTAGCCAAGCTCTTACATAGGTTCATTGCGAAAACCAAATTGCGGGGTTTGGAGTCTCAGGTAGGGGTAGTTTCGAACGCTAAAGAGGGAACAGTAAGGGGTGACCAGCGACCAGTGAGGGCGCAGGGATGGAGCAATTGCTGCTTGGTGCGTCGAAGATGGAAGTGAAATGTGGATAAGAGAGGAAAGAAGCGTCTTATTTCTGTAAGCTCTCTCAAGTACAGTTCCACAGGACGTTAATTTTACCAAGTGAAAAAATCTAGCTAAAAATCAAATGTTTAGAGCCTGGTGAATTTAGCCAAGTGAAGTGTAAAAAGCGACCTCGTGAAGAAAATCACTTCGCGAGTTCACCAAGCGGTCCACAGGAACTAGGTGAATCGTTGAGGAGAAAATGAGACAAGTCTCAGAAATGGGAAGGCGGCAGGGAGTCAGCTGTTGCTCAATTTGTTATTAAACCATACTGACTGCAAAAACCATTTTTATCTTAATTAATTCTGGGGTCATGTCAGATTTGGAAGATGACATCATTTTGGCCACCGCCGCATACCTCCACACAAGAAACAAAAACAAAAAAGCTACGGTGACACGTGTAACCCTCAAGCTAGATTTTTAAGAACGTCCGCAATGCTTTACGAGAACCCAGTACCAATGACCAGTCGTTTTTCCATCACGGCTATTTTGAGGGTTGTTAAGGACATTGAAAAGGAAAAGGCGGGGTAACATTATGAAAGGTCCCATTCAACCTTGTAAGAAACCTTGTGGCCTAAACTCATTTTTTAGCGTAGAATCCATTGGTGAAAACCGTTTTCCCAAACTCGAATTGGTTTGACCTCAGGAGGTTGAAATCGGTTTACAGAACTTAAACTGGTTTACAATGCATTTTCCTATTGTGTCTAAACCATAAACTAAGGGTTGACACTAAGGAGTAATTTGGTTTATTTGAAGAGCTTTCATCATGAGTTTCAGAATTTAGTTAGTCGGAATCCGATGCCTCGTCGGAGTCGTTTTTTTCCACATGTAACGTTTGCTTTCCTATGTGGTTTTCCGACTCCTTGCCCAACTTTGGGTAGGCGGAATTGCTCCAATTTAATTGAATAAAAGTAATTCGAATCGGCAA
>JABASM010001265.1:0-15515 GCA_019776545.1 Brachystomella parvula | reverse complement strand
GGCGGAATTTTCAAATTGAAAACGTTGTTCGAAAACCAGCTTGAGGGTTACACGTGTCAACGTAGCTTTTTTTAAAAGTAATTCGCTACAGTACATTAGGATCTGAGCTATTAGGAACATGCAGACTGAGTGAATTTCTCTCAATCTGCATGTCCCTATTGATTTGTTCAATTTGGTCTCACGCGCATAAGTTAGCATGTATGCGCATGCGTGAGAATATTTCTCCTTTTCGCCTTTAGCTGCCTTTAACTTTTTTTTAACAAAAAAATAGGCCCGTTTTTTTTCAACAAACTAGATGCGGAAAGTACCGCTAGTTTTGCCTACTACTTTTTTTTTTCAAAAATTACTACTAAAGCTTACAGAGTTTTTTTCAAAAAAGGGGACAGATAAGGCGAGCTGGAGCTTAGTTTAGCGAGTAATCGATTCCGCGTCAAAAAATGAGTGAGTCTCTAGGCTTTTCAGTTTCCGCAAGCGCACAGCCCCTTCGCTAATGTTTTGTTGGTAATGTTCTTCATCAGCGACTGCTTCCCATGCACTTCGTGGTCCAGGAAAAATGAGCGGCCAAAATGTCTCATAAGTAGATTCCCTAGAGTGAAAAACCCTTGGGCTCCCTACGTTTCATCAAAGACAAAAACGCTAATTACTGCTCCGTACGATAACAGATTGAACTGTACGATAGCAGGCCAGAAGAGGGGTAATTGCTCTATACGTGTTGGACTAAGTTAGTGGACAAGATATTTTTTGTTGGTACGAGATAATTGAATTGAAGTTTTTGCAGGGAGTCTCCCTCCCTTTCTCCGTCTCATCTGGGAAGCTCTATTTTGGTACTAACGCCCTTTCGTTTTTCCCTGCCATGCGGTTGAACACAACTGCCCGGTAACTTGCACATCGTTGACCGCTAACTTGCACGCATAAAACCAACACAAGCAAAGAATTTTTTAACATGCTCGCAGGCGTTTAATTGTGTTTTCACACACGCATTAATTAATTAAACCTCTTCGACTGGAATCCTAATAATTCATTAACTAAATTAACGTGTCGCTTGTTGCTCAGAAAGTTAAGGAATCGTACCAAAGTTTTTGCCCAGCTAAGTTGCGCCAGACTGCAGGTAAACTTTGAATTTGCTCTGATTTTGCTGAAACTTTTATTTTGAGAAAAAAATATTGTTTGTTGGGAGAAATTAACAACAAAGTTGAATTTTGGTGAGCCATTTCCTAAAAATGGCGATCACGGGTCCCCCCATTCGTCAAGACCTGCCACCTCCGGGAGGGTACAACTCAATTCGGTTCCAGCGAATCCCAGCGAGGAGGCTTCTCACCTGTAAGCCCCAATAAATACATTTTTCTCGATTTGAAAAATAAAATTGACTAGCAATGTACCCTTAACTTTGTAGCTCCTGCAATCATCGGAGGCTACCTGTTTATGACCTTAAGTGGGCTTTATTTATGGTCATTGAACGCCAAGAAAACACTACGTCTGAAAATGGAGATGAGAGGTGGTCGATTTGCTTTGTGGCCCATGATCCTTGCTGAACGAGATCGAATGTGAGGTTTCTTATGTTTAGCTTGCCTGGCTACAACTATGAGATAATATTAATTTTTGTTGTTGATAGGTATTTGACCCAGTTACGAAAAAATCGAGAAGAAGAGGAGCGACTAATGGCTAATGTTCCTGGATGGGTGGTTGGGACATGGTATGGAACTCCCATGTACCAAAGTCGCCCTGCTGATGAATGGCATGACATCTCTGTGACTGAGCTCTTCTGCCATGCTGATCCTAAATATCTCGACCATCATACGGAATATCACAAGTGGATCTAAATTCATCTTAAATCGGAAGGAGTCAGAGCAAGAATTCTGTAGTTAATCCAAGTAGTCCCACTTATTGTGTCTCAGCGGATCTTCTATTAGCCATTCATTACCTTAAAAAATGCTTGTAAATACAAGGTACTGCGTTTTACTGGTTTAGTCGACATCCCAAGATTTTTTTTTGTTTTTCTCATTCTCTTCTGAGGAAACGATGCCCAGATCTGAAAGTATCTTGGGCATGATGTTTACAGTCCCGTGGATCTTTCTTTGGCCAAAACCTCGTGGTTGAATTCTCATTGAATTTGCACTCCGAAGTCTCGGTAACTTATAAATCAGCGTAAGGATTGTGTTCGCTTTGATTTATTGGAATGGCTGACCCTGAGCAACCTAGTCACGAAGAGGACGAGAAGCCACGGACCGTTTTCATAGGGAACATTCCGTCGTCAACTTCGAAATGGGACATTGAATCGGTTTTTGGAGATATCGGACCCTTGAAAAGATGCTACATTCAGTATCCCAGGAATTGTAAGTCACTGAAATACTTTAAGCCTTGATTAGCCAAGTCACTCACCAGAATTTATGAAACAGTCAACAGGTCTCAAAGCGATACTACGGTGGCCTATGTTACCTACGCCCTCTCAGAAGATGCAGCAGCAGCAGTAGAAAAGCTAAAAGGTCATTCGTTCGGCACTAACAAGTTAACTATCAAACTGTCAAAATCTCGAGAAGAGGTACAAGAGCGACCTCGACCTCGGTTTCCAAGATTGGGTTTCGGAGTACCTCCACCAGGATCAGAGGAACCTGTAAAGCAGAAGCAACCTCGCGTGAAGACAGAAAAAAAGAAGGCTCGTCTAATTGTTCGAAACTTACCATTCCAGGTATGTACCAAGATAATTAAGCAACAATAATTCTTCCTAGTCTTTAAGCTGATATTCACGGTCTCCTTTTTAGATGACGGACGAGAAGCTACGGGCTCATTTCAGTCCATACGGTGACATTAAGGATCTTAATATTTTGAAGAAGCCGAACGGGAAGTTAGTAGGATGTGCTTTCATCCAGTACTCCAAGGTTTCCCAAGCTGCCAAGGCTCTTCGTGATTTGAACTTGAAACCATTGATGGGTAAGTAGAAAGTATACCGTTGCATACTGTCAATCTGAATTAAAATTCACTTCGATTCGCTAACTCTAGGTCGTCCTATCGCCATCGATTGGGCTCTAGCCAAATCAAAGTTTCAGTCAGCTGAGAGGGATGAAGAAATCAAGGAAGAAAGCGACATCAAGAATGAGAATGCAGAAAATTTGGATGTTTCAGTTAAGGAAGAGCCAATTTCTGATGACGAGGAGGAAGTTAAGCCACAGAAATCTGAAAAAGCAAAAGGAAAGAAGAGAAAGCGGAAGGATTCGTGAGTTCATGAAAAAATTGCAAAAAACCATTCATGTTATAATAAAAATCAATTTATTCGTGATTTGCAACAGCTCCAGCAGTGACAGTGACAGCGAAGAAGAAGAAGGTTCTGACGCTGAGGAGAAACCACAGCCATCAAAAGCACGGAAATTGAATCCGAATGACGCTGACGAAGGCAAGACTCTGTTTATTCGAAACCTGAGTTTCGATACGACTTCAGAGAAGCTTAAAGAATTCTTCCTGGAGTTTGGTCCAATTATTTACGCTGTAATCTGCAAGGATCGCTTGACAGAGCATTCGAAAGGCACTGCCTTCGTCATGTTACGCGTAAGTAGTAATGAGAATCATCAAAAGTGGCCTGGACTATAGGCTAAATATGTGTATTTTTGTTATTGATTTTGTTAGAATTCAGACGACCTGCACAAATGTTTGCAAAAATATGAAGATGACCCTGATGTATTTTATTCTTGACGAGCGTCAGTTTTACTTATCCATGGCGATGTCCAAATCCAAACTTGATAATAAGCTGACAGCCGAAGTTCACAAGGAACCAAAGGACAAGCGGAATCTCTATTTGGTCCGTGAAGGGTGTAAGTATAATTTCACTTAAAAGCTGCTGGGATGGCACTATACGTGGCGTGCATTAATTTATTAAATCCACGTTTCAGTCATTCGGCCAGGAACGCCAGCCTCCAACGGGATTTCTGTAGCAGATGTCAACCTTCGAGCCGCTCTCCATCACCACAAGCGTCAAATGCTCAAGGACTTAAATAATTTCATCTCTGACAAGCGTCTCTGTGTTCATAATCTTCCAGAAAAATTTTCAGACAGTCAGCTTCGTGCTTTGTTTTTAAAACACGGTGGGCCAGGTGCTAAAATCACGGAGGTAAGGCCACGAGGAAATTCATGCTCCCAATTTCTTCAACTAGTACTTTGTTGATTCGTTTCAGGCCAGAATTATGCGAGACAAATCCAAGGTTAGTTCGGATGGCTTCAAATCCAAGAGTTTCGGTTTCGTAACATTCACAGAGCATCAACATGCCCTTGCCGCTCTTCGAGCTCTCAACAATAATCCAAACACGTTTTCGAAAACAAAGGTAAGAATTCATTCAAGAAATGGAATTTTCCATACTTGATTTTTGCTAATATTATGTTTTGAACAGTTAAGATTTTTTAGAATTTTTAAAGATTTCTTTTCGTCTTTACAGAGACCTGTTGTTGAATTTTCTCTGGAAAAGCGAGCAGCTCTCAAGACAAAGGAAAAGCGACTGGAGAAGAGTAAAGAGCGTCTCAAGCAAATTCACCAGGAGGAAGATGAGGCTGAAGCTTCTGAAAAGAGGAAGCGAAAGAAAAAAGGAAAATTAGAGTCAGCGGTAAATTCCGAGAAAAAAGAAAAGAAATCTCTGAAGTCTATTCCAGCGAAAGTTGATGATGAGAAGGATTCTGTGCCAGAGTACGGTGGGCTTGCTAGTAAAATTGGAATTTCAAGTATACCAAGTATGAAGCCAAAAGGCGTCAAGCTCACCAAGAAAAGCCTTAAGCCCAAAGTGAAGAAGCTTCAACCACGTCGGAAGCGTGAGCCTAAATCCCAGCCTAGGAAAAATAAGGGAGGAGATGATCAGTTCGAAAAGAAGGTTGCTGCCTACAAGGAGAAAAACTTTGCAGAAAACTCATCGGAAAATGTTAAAAAGAAATCCAAATGGTACGTTTAACTTCCTTCTCCTATTTTGATTAGGGTTATTTTCCTGTTAGAGCTGGCATTCGAAATAATCTACGAATACTTTAAGATAGTTAAAACTTGACGCCTGGTAAGATCTATTTTACTAAACTTCTCCAAAAATTAAATAGATTAGTCGGTTAAAGTTGATGCTAAAAAAACTATAAAATGAAAATTATTTAATATCCGGAATTCAATTGGGGTTGTTCAGGGTCCTGTTTTGATGTGTACGCCTAATCTGAATCTGAAGAAAGTAGGGCAGCTTCCTGAATTTCTATCTTGATTTCCTTGACTTCTTCACAATCCTTGGTTACGCGTGAGGCGCAGCCGGCTTTCCCAGCTCCTTTCATCTTCTTTTCTCCAGCAGTTTCCAGTTTTACGTTAAAACCACCAAAACTTCCACGTCGTGTAAGTATTTTACGTTTTGAGGACTCGGTGTCTGATTTTGATTCGATTTCCAACTNTCTTCTTTTCTCCAGCAGTTTCCAGTTTTACGTTAAAACCACCAAAACTTCCACGTCGTGTAAGTATTTTACGTTTTGAGGACTCGGTGTCTGATTTTGATTCGATTTCCAACTTCATTTCCATCTTTACTAGGTTTTTACTCATTGGAACTGGTTTACGGTCCACGGGTTGCGTAAGCAAATCAAAGCCTTTTTCCATGTCGCGAAGTAGTGCGTGTCTACGGACTTGTCCCATTTCATCCTCCAGGTCAATCTCTTCCTCTTCATTATAGAATTTGTCAAGCTCTGATGAGAATCCAATTAAAAACTGGCTGATTTTGCTTTCTTTGAACCCATGTCTTAGTAACTTTGCTCTTGAAAGTGGTTCTTTCATCCGTGATTAGAATATTGCTAACGAGATTTGGCTTGATTGACGGATCAATTCCTCGGCTCACCAAAACTTGGGAGTAGAGGTTACAACAAAAGAGATTTTTGTATAAAAGATCCGCTTGAAATTCTTTGTCCAAAAGCTCTGGGTCCTCTTCGTATACCTTTGCAAAATCCAAGTAGCCCATTAACTCTTCCAAATGCGTCGAGCGTGATTGAGTGTCATGGCGAATCCATTGAAGGATCGTCTTAAATCCCATGACGTGATAGTGTTTCCCTGTACCTCGATTGATTTGTGTCAGCATCCCCACAACCTGAAAATATCATTAGGAAATGGTGTAAATTATAGCCCTGCATTTAATAATCCAAAAGAAAAGACTGGAGAAGTCAGACAGCCATTGCGGGGGACATGTTTTTGTTGTAACCCAGTTCAGCGCAAAACCCGTTTTCCAAAGAGACAAAAATTAATTGTTTTATAAAAACAGAAGTTTTTGGAGGAAATGACTTAAAATTTTAAGAAAATATCAAAATGAGCAGAAGTGGTGGATGGAAAATTCGCTGTATGGGATTTTCATGGCTAGGCGTAGGTTTCATTGGTCCGAAAATAAAATTCCGTTACAAATTACTAATGTCCGACAGAGGCCTCCAATCAAAGGCGTATACCGTGTTCCCTGGAAGTTTAGGAAGGTATCAGCTTACCTCTTCCTTTGTTATGCTGCAAATGAGTTCATTGAGCCTGATCTCATCTTCTTCCAGTTCCCTTTTCAGGCTTTTTAGTTCAGTTTCGCATTCCGTCAATTTTCTAAGTTCGTTATGGTGAGCAATTACCGCCTGGAGAATCCCCTCAGAATTTTCCATTGTACGAAATGAAACGCCGCAACCGTTCGATGTGCTTCTTCAGCTGCTCTCCAATGAAGAATAAATTCCGCTTAAGCAGGAGCTGCTGAGTATTCTATGTCAGGTCCCTTAGGAAGCTGATAAGACTAACGGATGACCTTTCTCCTGCCCTTCTTCTTCAACAAAAAAATTAAAAAGGAAAAAAAATGTTGATAAGACTAGACTTCTAGCTGGTCCAGGTAAAAAATAAACAAAAAAACAGAAGATTTGGTACTAGTATAAATTAAATAAATGTAGTTTATTTCCATTCAAAATTAAATAAATGTAGTTTATTTCCATTCAAATTGGCACTTAAATAAAACTTCAAGAATTTCATGCTAAAACTCCAGTAAGAAATATTTTTTTTAAATTAAAAAAAAATAGAAGTCATAGTCACTAAATTATTACTATCCATTTGGAATCTCTTTGAAAATAAGCGTCGGAAAATAAGACCCTCTAACCTAAACCTAATCTCAGTCCGTTGACATTATTCCTCAAAATAACCTAGGAAAGAAAATCGAAATGACTGAAACGAATCCAAGGAATCGGAATTTGAGAGGCATGCGCATAACTGGCTCTAATTTATCATATTCCTATTATTGGTGGTGGTAGAGGGAGAAAATGGATGGATTTTGTAATTTGCATTGTTTGGTCGTCCATCGCATTGGTTTAATACCGGCTCCGATGTGAACGTACAGACCTTCCCCAGTCCGCGTGGGATTCGTGGGCATGGTGATGATGGCCGTGGTGGTGGTGATGATGTTTGCGCGGCAGAGCATCGTGGACGATGATTTCCCCGTCATCTCTCATCCCTTCGACTGAGCTAAGTCGACTTCGGAAGTCGAGGGTGTCCTTGACCTTGATACTCTTTGCAGTGGAGTTGATAGTAGTGGATCCAGTAGGAGGTCCGGTGGCTGCGAGGGAGTCCCATGCCCTTCTGTACAGTCGCCCTAGTCCTACGTCTGAGCCAGAGTCAACTGAAGTAATTGTATGGTTATCCGGGGAGCTTCGGTGGTGGCGTTCATGCTTATTCCGTTTCACTCTATTCCTGAAAGTAAAAAAAGAAACCGAATTTTTTAATTAAGTTCCTAATTTTTTTCCAGTTTTGGACTGCCTTAGTCCGGCATGCTACAGTGGCCCGACGAATGCACTAGTTTTTTGGAAAAACTTTCTCAATTGCCGCTTTTGTATTTTCTTTAAAAAAATTTTTCGCACTAGCATCGTTTTTTTTTTTGCTTTTTTTTTCAACGACGACAGAAAAAATTATTTTTTGAAAAAAATCTACTTCCACTGGGCCGACTTTCACTGTGCGTAAAATTAGAAAAAAAAGATTTTCAAAGAAAAAGAGTGGGAAGAGGTTCTACGCCGAGCGCAGATGCGTGCTGTGTTGCGTGCGGTTTGCTGCTACGGAAATGGTGACGAAACAGTGCAGGTGGTGACTGGAGACGAGCTCAGGAGGGTTGGGCTTACTTATGGCTGGAAACACCCGTTTCTTATTTGAAAATGGCACAGGGGACACTGGAGCTCTGAAAATTCAGTGCGGATGCTCGGAAAAATACCCCGCCCATTTCCTTCCGTTCCGTGATTCCAAGTATCTCCGCCCCACATGCTGATCCGGAAACGGGAGAGCAAGTAGAGTAAAAACCTTGGCGGCTTCATTCCTCCGCTGGTGTCGGGATCGCTGCTGGTGGTGGTGTCTAGGAAGGATCGGGGAAATCGCTGGGCTCCCATCAGTAGACGATGAGGAAGAATAGGCGTAGAGGAATTCCTTGTTATTCCCTTCATTACTGCAACGAAATTATTATTTCCCGTATGCGTAGCAGCGAAAAATGGTTCGCTCGCCTTAGTATAGTTATATAAAGCATAACATTCTGAATTTGCAGAAAGTTGGAGAAATGAACAGAATTTTGATTTTTTTTTTTTGGACGACAGTGAAATAAGAAATTCACGGTGAAAAATTTTAAGATGACAGGCAGAGAAAGTTAAATTCCTGATTTTGGTACAGCCAATTATTTTTGCTTACGAGCGCGGTATAAGGCTATTTTCACGAGGGAGCATTTAGACCGGTTACGCTCAGGATTCCGCCGCCTCGACGTGTATTACTCTAAAGTGATAAGAACTTGGATTATTCACTCTACCCATTTCATTCTTTCGAAAGTTACTTTTTTGTAACGATTCCAAAAAATCCTTACGGAATTTTACATTTAAAACTTGCCATTTGTAATGGGGGTAATCGTTGAAAAAAAAATCGGTTTTTTGCGAGAATCCAGAAAAGGCATTTACTGGAGATCTCGCAGAAATCCATCGGATTTAGCAGATTTAAGACTCAAAAATGAGATTTTTTGGTTTTCAAAACGACAGGCGTTTTTTCAACGGTGTCAAATTTTTCATGCTAAATTGCGTAAGGATTTCCAAAAATCTGAAAACAGACTAGGGGGGAAAAATCCCAAAAAACATTGAAAATTCTTCGAGAGCTCTAGATCCTAGTTTCCCGCCATTTCTGACTGATGTTTGTCATTATCACGGACAAGTGTAACATGTCTAAAGGCTCCCTTGTTAATTCATGGTGTTCGGAGACACTCGAAGATTTCTTACCTTCTGATAAGAAGAACGATTAAAATGATAAAAGCAGCGAGGACGATGATACCCCCAAAAACACCCAGTGCAATGATCCCACCTGCCACAATTCAAAATCATTAAATGACCCAAAGACCTATTTCCAATGCTCCAGCCATGACATACCGAGATTGAGACGTGAGACAGCAGAAACCTTTGTCTGTACTTCGACGGAATTCCTTGGGACATCCGCATTCTGAGTCTTTCCTTTGTGAATGATATTGACATTGATACTCTCCTCTGTGTTGAGTGAGGGGTCTGAGTCAATCCTATTGTTTCCTACTTCGGAATTGGGTTGCACAGGCCTTGGCTGTACTTTGGGTGGGCGTGTGGGTGGGGACGGTGGAGGCGGTGGTGGTGTTGATTTTTCTTCCTTCGGCGGTTCTTCGGAGTAAATTGGATCTTCGTACTGAATTCCTTCGTCGTAGGTCTCCTCTTCTGCCTTTGCTGTCGTGGTGCTGGTGGTGGTCGGGGCAGGGGTTGTGACGGTAACAACTTTCTTCGGTGGTGTAGGCGGTGGAGGAGCGGCGGAGGACGTTGGGACTGGGAGAACAGGCTGTCGGTATTCTCTACACGCAGGTGGAAGCTGGTCATAAGCCCCTTCTGCGCATGTGAGAACTGAGGGTCCGGTCAGCATGAATCCCTCGTTACAGTCGTATGAGACGCGGAAGGAATTTTCTGTTTGATCTAGGATTTCATAGTAGCCGTTGATGATTTGTGGTGGTTCGGGGCAGACGAGGGCTTCGCATCGGGGCGGCGGTCCGTCCCATTTTTGATCCAGGTCACAAACGAGGTCTCGACGACCGACCATCACGTTCCCTTCGAGGCACGAGTATCGAACTATACTCTGGTATCCACGCGTTCCGTTTAGAAGAGTGTATTTCCCGTTTGGTACTTGAGCTGGGAGCCCACATTCTAAATCTGAAAATCAAGAATTTTCAGGCATTAATTCGCCGTTCTTCTTTTCGCTCGATCGCTCTCAGATCTATTTCAGAGAAATCGCCTAAACGCAAAGCTAAACGCGCGGAAGAAGGCGAATTCATTTCATTCGATTGGGATTCAGTTTTTGAATATTTTAAAGTTTTTTTTTTAATTTTACAGTTTCGTTTGTTTCTATGAAATACGCTTCGCGTTCTCAAACTTTCTTCGAATTTTCATATTTTCTAATTTCGGTTTTTGAATTTTTGTTTTCAAACTTCGATTTCTTTAATCTTCGTATTTTCAAATTTTTAAATTTCTTTATTTTTGAACTGAGCTTCTAGTTTTCTTGTCACACGCCGACAGGCATCTCGCGTGCAAAAGAAAAATGTAGGGCTTTCGCTGGTGAAAAACCTCGCAAAAGCAAATTGCCGAAATCACTCATTCAGTCGCATTTAAAAATTTTTAAAAGCGAATCTATGAATTTTAAAATTCTCTAATCCAGACTTCTCATTTTTGAATTTTCGTATTCGAATCTCTCCTCTTTTGCGCATGCGGAAACTTTTAGTCGCTGCCGTAGAAATCCTCGTATAAAACATTATCCCACCGAAAATGGATGTTTTTTATTTTAATTTTTAAACTTTTGACGAATATGAAATATTTTCTCAGCGGAGCTCATTAATTTTCAGCATTTCATGTTGAAATCAGCTGCCGGCGGTGCTGAAGTGCAAAAACGACTTTCGTGATGAAATTCCCGTTAGGTTGACATTAGTCTATTATTGGTAATTTAGCACAATCCAATCACTCGCACGCAAACCCATCACTACTCCATCTCCAAAATTAGCATTCGGCAATCCTTCAAAGAAATTAATTCTTTTTATTGCCTCACAGTAGGTCATTCATTACGAGTAGAGAGACGGGAACGGTATTCACACACCCAATCGGCTCCTTCAATTTTAATCTCCCTGGGGAGTTGAAAACTTACATTTGCAAACAGGTGGGAATTCCGAGTAGAATCCGTTTGGTAGACAAGTCCTTGTGTCTGGTCCAACTAGTAGGTGACCTGGGTCACAGCGATGCTCAATTTTAGCACCTACTTCGAGGCTAGTGGCAAGCAAGGTTGAGTTAGGGGGTTGTTCTGGACGACCGCATCCCCGTGGTCCATGCTGACAAATGAAGTTATGGGCGTCGTTGCAATTTGTATCTGACCAGAGCCAGCCTTTGCTTCCGTCAAATCTGGCGCAAGAGCCTCTCCCCGCTGGCAAGTTCCAAAACGAGACCGTTACGTCTTTCCCATTCAGCCATTTCCAGTTGTTGGCATCCTTGGTGTCACGCACTGCTCCTAACCAGTACTGAGCAGATGGGTCACTTCGGTGCCTCTGTTAAATTGAGAAATTAAGAAATTAGCGTAAGGCTTGATTAAATCAAAGAAATACGAATTTCGGGAAGAAAAAGCTTCAAACGCGCCAGCAAACAAAAGCTCGCATTTTCGTATAAAATCTACATTTCTGTGGAAAAATTCGCGAAAATTCACATTTATTCACATAATGTGCCTTTTAAAAACCATAAAATCTTAATTTCGGCACAAAAATGCGTATTTGAAGATAAAAACCTGCAATTGAGCACACAAGCGTGCAGCTTTCCACAAAAAAAGATGGGTGAATACTCACGAATTTGCTGTTTTGCGGAAAAACGCGTCATTTTAAACAAAAATGTGATATTTACAGGAAATGCGTTTACTTTGTTCTTAAAAAAGTTTTTTTTAACCTATGTTTTGAAAATGCGTCTATTTTCACAAAAATGCGCAGTCGAGCACATATACACTACATTTCATAAGTAACATCACTATTTGATTCCCGCGTTTCATATCCCATTGGGTTTCAGCCCCATGGATTCTGAACTGATGGGGCTGAAACCAAATGGGATTTGAAACGCGGGAATCAAATAGTGATGTTACTTATGAAATGTACTATAGGGTAAATGGGAACCGGAACACGACATTGTATACAGTGAGCGCAAATAAGCGGTGGGGTGCTTGGGAGGAAGAGAAAGGTAAAGGTCAGGTTAAAGGCTTGTGCTCCGGGAATTTAAATTCTCACAGATCAGTGGGAAAATGAGTTCTTGGAATTCGGAGAAGTCCTGTGTTTCTGTAATGTGTTAATTCACGGTGCAAAAGTCTTTAACCCCTAAGCAGGCGACCACCACTCTAGTGGGGGTTGGTGTTTTCAGCTCTTTGGTCCATGGCGTCCAGGTTTTACCGCAACCTCGTTGCTTACACGAATGCATCTACTAAGTGCCGTGAGTGCGCAAGGGCGTGAAACTTGTAAATCGGAAGCGCGGTAAATTCAAAAATCACGATTTTCAAAAAAAAAAGAATAATCTTGTTTTTGGTGTTTTTTTCTGTTAGGCTCCTGAGCATGGAACTGTAAAGATTTTGTCAATTCGATCAAAAAAAAGGGGGGCGCCTGCTTAGGGGTTAACCTGACCATATTTACCTGTCTTTCTCTCCCAAGCACCCCACCAATTATTTGCGCTCACTGTGTATTCGAACTTGAGATTGTGCATTTGAATTTTTCTAATTTTTTTTTCTAAGTTTTTAATGTGTTTGAAACGTATGTCGGTATTTTTTTTCACAATATTTTAGATTTTCCTTTCCAGAAGCAAATGGATTTTTTCACAAAATATGGTTTCCTCTAGAATTCAAAAAATTTCTCGGAGCGAAAAATGGCAAAATCGCATTTAGGAAACCATGAAACCACTTACCCTCCACATTTCCCAGCTCAAGAACCCTTGGAGTGCTGGATTAGAGTCATCAACTAAACTTCCACCACGACTTGCGCAGAACTGCCGAGCCTCTTCGAATCGCAGTGACTGCTGATTATAGAAAATGTAACATTTGCTGTTATAAGTTGAAGTACTTCCTGGTGGTTGATCCCGAAACTGTGGACACCTCTCAATGGGAAGTGCTTGATCCGTATACACAAATGCTTCGCAAATTGAGAGCGAGTTCCCAGGGGGTCCTTCCAGTTGGACAGATACAAAAGCTCCAGCGATTGGTGGATTGCAGGGGAGGAATAGGGGTTTTCCCTCCTCAATGACTCCCACAAATTTATTGCAGACAGGATTGACCCCTAGATCGGGGCGGTTGTTCCCTACGCGTACGACGATGTTAGCCACCTGTCCATCACCACAGCACGGGCGTCCAAAATCCAAGCGAACAAGCTGGACCATGTATGGCTCAAGGAGGTTTACGTACCACCAGGGCGCACGCTCTGGTTGTGTCAGCGTACATGTGTTTGGGTTGAAGAAATTAGCAGCAGATCCGTCCACTGCTTTCTGTGGTACTCCGCTCCCTGCTACTGATGACTGCATTGGAGCTTTTCCAGCAGCGACGTTGAGAACTGAAATTTAAGAAGGAAATAAATTCATTTAAAGCTTAAATTTTAGAAAATCGCTGAAATAAGAGTTTTGTGGGCGTCCCGTGTTTCGGGAAAATTAGCGGTTTCTTCAGTGTCATTTCTACGATTTGTTAAATTAATACTAAGGGAGAACACTGGTCGTGAGTCATCTGCCATTCTGCATTCTGCTTTTTTTCACGGATCGTGACCCTGGGAGTACGGCGGTTTGAACTCTATTGCATAACGACCTACAAATCCAGTCATGTGCAAAACAGGCAGAAGCCTCCCTCAGCCATCTTCCCATTTTCCTAATATGTACAAAAATTTACAACTCGAAGATTTGAGCTCTTTTGCAAAATTACAAAATTTAAAATTCCAACAAAATTCCAATGGTCAGTCAACGTATTCTTCAATCTCCAACCTCAATCAAATTAAATAAAAATTAACTAAAAACTTCAAAAATTCAAAACCGGAAAAAATTCTTAAAATTACAAATTTTTAGTTTAACGTTCAAAATGCCATTTGTACCATTTTCATAGTCTAAACTAAACCGAAGTGAAAGTGAATAAACAGTGCATTTTTAAACATATAAATGAATATCTAAAAAAAATTGGAAAAATCAAAATTGAATTTTGCTTTTACTAAAGATTGAGTTTTTAAGTTTTCTTTGAATTTTTAAAGTAAAAGCAAAATTTGACTTTGATTTTATAAGCACTTGTAATTTTAAGAATTTTTTCCGGCTTTGAATTTTTGAAGTTTTTATTTAATTTTTATTTAATTTGATTGAGGTTGGGAGATTGAAGAATACGTTGACTGACCATTGGAATTTTGTTGGAATTTTAAATTTTGTTATTTTGCAAAAGAGCTCAAATCTTCGACTTGTAAATTCCTGATCCTAGAACACGTTGACATTGGAGAAAGTGAATTTCTCCTCCAAGCTAAAAAAAGGGATTTCATTTTCTATTGTTTCACAAAAAGGTCTCTTGTGTTCATTTCCCAATTTTTTTCAAAAACAAAAAAAAAAATGAGGAAGACGTTATTTCATTTTTAGCAATGAATTTTGTTCTCATTCTTAGTAGGATCTGTTTTTATCACTTTTAACATAGAATCTGATGAGAAAAAAAATCCGTGGAAATGAGAAGAGTTCACTAGACGTAGACACAAGCTTCGTGATTCATTAATTATTCTCACATTCTTAAATCGAATGAGTTTAAGCTGATTAGCTAGTATTAGCATGTCTCTCAATCCAATCACGAATCCTGGCACACCTGTATCTCTCCTTGCTCCCTGACTACGAAGCAATTCAACCAATCAGACCACTTTCTCTCCGCATGAGTAGCTATAGTAAATCACAGCATGTTCAGTGTTGATCTAATTAAAACTTGCTCTATCATGACCATGATCTTAAAAAAAAGCAGAAGGAAATTGAACTTGACTGAAGTTAAAATGAGACTTGAGCGGAACGAGATTGGCTCATTAACTACATCATCCTTTACCGGTGGGAATGACATTTTCTTGGGCAATTCCTTCCTTATGTCACTCTATTCTTTCTCTAAAGAAGGATTTTTACTCATTCTTTAATTCAAGTTGACTAATTTTTATTCGTTCAGTTCTGCACACGCAACGCACCAAAGCGGTACACAGTATACTCCATATGGGTGGCATTTGGGTCGGCAGCAGGTGGGTGAAGACATTAAAACCAAATCAACGGACCACAAAAAAAACTTGTCATTTACCGTAGTCCTTTTTTTTTTTTTTTTTTTGCTTTCTTATTTATCCTCGGTTGTGGACATTATTACCTTTCGGTCAATCCTCCGAGCTCGGGTTTAGGGCTCATCCATAAATTATAATGATCAAAAATCTCAAATTTTGGATCCACCTACCCTAAATAATTTTTAAATGATCCTCGGCATAAATGATCCACCCTACCTCTCAGATCATGATGAG
>JABASM010001264.1:0-15519 GCA_019776545.1 Brachystomella parvula | reverse complement strand
TTGTGATGTCCCTGAAGAAAAAAACTTCGAATTTGATTGACTATAGCCGCAGGAACATTGTAAAACTAAAAAAGTATCCGACTGCCCCCATTCCCCTCTAGTGTCCACGATTTTACCTTATTGAGTGACCGCTGTGTTAGCCAAATTTTTAATAATTTTATGGCGTCGCAGAGTGATTGTGAATTCGCTAATGACTCCTTCATGAATTCTTGATTTGAAGTAAAGAGAAGGTCGTGGAGAATACTGTGATTGTAACAAGGTGTACGCGGACCTGTATTTCGATGTAAAAATTATCAATAAATGAGCTGGGTTAACGTCACATTTTAAGAAGTTTAGCTTACCTGCTTCGTCACCTTCTCGCTCCAGTGCAGTAGATAGAAAATAATCTCCTCGTATGTTATTCTTCAGCGGTTCTAGCCGAATCCTTGCAAACTTCGAGAAATCCTTCGGCAGAATGAAATGAATTTGAACGTTGAGAATCGTCTTGCCCTTTATGTATATCTGAAGAATAGGTCTGAGAGGATCTCCATCGGAACAAGTAAATCTGATTTCATCCCCACAGTTTTGTAACTTTTTTGCTAAATAAGCTGCATACACTGCTCGCTTGAAATGATACACGTGATTTCTCAGATCCGATTTGTGGAAAAGGGTCTGAGACGTAAACAGAAAGCAAAATAATATTGCAAAATTAATTAGCATTAGAGCTGAAAGAGTTAATGCTTACGGATGGCATTTCGACTGCAACGTCAAAGGAAGAGAGCTTTGCAAGCGGAGTATCTATTGACCAGGATCCAACCGACACGATTGAGTCTGGACGTGTCCATTGAAATGTACTATTGTCAGGGGCTTTTGGAATGAAACCGTCTGGAAACGGAAGCTGGATATCTCCGAGAAGACTTCCGTAAGAATTTAACTAGAAAAATGTGAGTCACACAACTGATCAACGCAACGTTTTACCAATATACACGTAACAAGTCCACAATTTCCTCACCGGCACTGCTTTGGAACGCTTAAGTGTGTTGACGTGATTCTTGAATCCTTCGAACCATTCCAGTATCTTCACTCGAACCTTGGATTTCACTGATACCTCTGCAAGTACTTCCTGGATCTACAGAATTGGAAAGAAACTTTAGCAACAATATTATAAACACCGTCATTCTCTCTCTTACCTGGAAGCGATACAGGTTAGAGTGGTACATACTCTCAGCCTCATTGAGCTTGGAAATCTGCTTCGGGGTGAGGGCTGGCTTAGTATTATTAGAATCTAAACTCCGTCGCTTCTTCGGTTTCTTAGATTTGCTGGGACGGGATAAAATATCCGAATCCTCTTCATCTCCATCATCTCCAGACTCCGAGGCTGAAGCGCCACTTCCAACGTCCATGTCATCGCCTCCAGCGCTTCCTACTGAAGCAAGGTCTTCATGATCTTCAATCTCCATGGTACTCATATCCGTCCTGAAATATAGGAATATCGAAAAACCATGAATTCCACTAGTATAAAGCCGATTCGAGGAAACCAAGTTAAGACGTTATCATTACTACTTACTCTAGAATAGACCTTGCTTATACCTTATTCCTCCGCTGTCAGTATACTGAAATAAGTAGATCTAATTAATCGTCCTGACTCGGTACACGGCAGATAGAGTACAAAGCAAGAGGAATCCAGAAACAAAGTGGGCCACGGAGTGTGCAGCAACGCGCAGTAAACATGTGAGTGAAAAAAAGTGAAAAAATTAATGGCTTGTAAAATCCCGCAAATTCAATGGGATTCGCAAAGTGAGACTTTTCATTCCTTTAGTTTCTGCTTCCCAATAATTATTTAATGCTCACTTTTAATTTTTTTTTTTTTTTAGGAAACTAAATTTTGGTCACTTCACTTTCACTTTTGACGGGACTTGTTTAATGGTTCCAGAAAATCTCAAAAAAATCCCCAATGTAAGAATCCCCAATGTAAAAATCCCGAAATGTAAAATCTTCAGTGTCAAAATCCCTACCATGTGAAAACTACCAATGTAAAAATTCCCAATTTAAAAATTCCTAAACTGTGAATATGCCTAATTCGTGAAAATCTCCATTTTTATGATAATTCCCAAAGTGTAAACTCACAGTAGTTTACAGGGACTGTTAAGTTGAACTTGATCTTGAAGGATTTAAGAAAGAAAGTTATTAATTACTCTTTCTTAATTCACAGCCAAATTCTTACAACCTACATGCACACTCGTATATAGAGGATTTTCACATGGTCATGGTGGGAGTGGGAGTGGGATTTTCACGATGGAGATTTCTTTTGGGAATTTTTACGTGTCTCACCTTTTTTAATTAATTTCCCCGTCCTCAAAAAATATTTATGTGAGTTCGCCGGCTTACCGGCGAACTCAAATAAATATTTTTTGCACCGTCCTGATGCACTGTGAAATTAGTTGTCAATTTAATCAGTTCCCATTTTTTAATTTAACTTGGGTAAAAAGTATGTCCGTTGCCGTTGTTTAAATTTTTGGAACCAAGGAAGATACATCCCTCCAATAAAATGCGAAAAAAAGGAAATTATATTTTTTTGAGTTGATAAAAATGAAAAGCACATTATGCAAACAAAGACGAATTTTCTATTTTCTCAGTCGGATGTCAAGTTCCAACAAACAAGGGCTTGCCCTTGTGCTCCCCGGCATTGCCACGACCCTGTGAAAGTACTGGACTTCAGGATGTACCACGATAGCAGCGCGGATTCTGGAAGCACCTCGGAGGAAGAAGGACAATTTTTTTCCTAGAAAAATTAGAAGAATATTTGGATTTTTTCTGATGCGATCTTCACCTTCATCCCATATATACCAACAAGCCAAGTTGGAAGGTTTTGAAAGATTGTAAATTCGGGGGGAGAAATCTAACCGTCCCCAAGGGATGGTGGCATGACTCTGGTTTAGTGACTTTGTATTTAGCATAGCATTACCCACCCAATCCACTATTTCTTAAATAATCCTTCCGCATCCATTTCTAAAAAGTCTGGAGTGTAACCGCTGGTAGCGACTTCGCAAGACCCACCACCACCACTAACTTAAATATTTTTTTCTAAAAAACAATTATTTTCAATTCAAAGCCATGTTTCAATAGTTCCTTGACTTGATTAAATTCCTTTCAGATGAACATTTTGGAGTGGGCGACCGAAATCATGAATTCTGTTTATAAAATTATTTTCACGGATGTTTCCAAGCCCATGACACGATTCCTTCAAGCTTCCTCCACTATTCTAAACATGCTCTCATTATCGACGCTCACAGTCAGAAGCTTCGGGTGTATTTTAGAAATGAAAAAGGTGATGATGTAAAGCCTTACAGGCATAGGCTACCAAATATGCCAATTTTCTTGCCAAAAATTTGAATCTAAAAATAGGACTGCAGTGAAAGTATAATAATTGAAGACGCTGATACTCTTCCTCAGTTAAGCTGAGGAATCTTAGCAAAGAGGACTTTTTTTTTTCGGAGATATTTTTTGAAGTACTACCGACATGTCTTCCTACAGATCGGACTACACGACCCGACGAGTCGTTTCTGGAAGACCAGGACTTTCCACGTCATACGCTTACACTGTAAGGAATTCAATGTATTTTTTAGATAAAAAGTTTTTGGTTTGGCCTGAATTTTTTTGTCTTGTTTGAAATTCCTAATAGACGCCTACTCGTCATTACGTGGGACTGGATATGCCAGGACGAAACAATGGTGAAAGTTCATACAACCGTAGCTACAGTTCGACAGTGAGCAGCTCTACCTCGACAGGTAACGGTCCAAGCAGCAACACTCATCGTACGGAGTCATCGACGAGAAGCAGTGGAAGTGGCCCAAGGTCATACTCGTACACGACGGAGTCAACCAGCGGAGGGCACGGACCAGGCAGTCACTTCTCCTCTGTGTCATATAGATCGCCTTATGGAAACACTTACAGGAATTTCTCATCCAGATAAAAAAAACTTCCCAAAACCCAGCATTCTGATTGGCTACAGCATCTTTTCAACCTTAAACTCCTATGATGGCCGCTCTAAAAGATTTTCTCTGAAATAATAATAAACATGAGCTAATTTTCCTGACAGATTAGTTTCATAGTATAGTTTTCTGTATTTTGAATACGAATACGTTGAACTTTCAAGATGGTTTCAAGTAACAATGGATCGCCTTGCAGTTTTGTTGGTGGAAGTATATATCTTAACCTTGACAGCTGGAGGCTCCTGTCTGATTATGGGAGGTATTCCTATCGAAGACTCATTCCAGGAGGAGCACCGCCCAAATCCCGACGAGAGTGACCAGTATCACCACCACTCGCAGAGCCCCGTTCAATCGTTGGTGGACTCCCGGATCGTCCTTTATAACCATCCTTTTCCCGCGCTGTTACCCAGTGTAATACGTCCCTGTGGTTACGGTACTCCATTTGAACATGGGATGGTAGGTTGAGCACCTTTTTTCAAAGTAATAGACAGTTAAGTTAAACCGATATCGCCATTCCCTCCGTATTTTGACGTCCTTACCTTCCGCATTCCTTCACGCATTCTCTCAGCAGCTTCTTCATCGGATGAATTCTTATGCCAAAATGAGATACAGTCTTTCTTCGCTCGCATTGATACCCCAGCTCCACAGATCTCGTCCCCTACATTGAACTGTTCGCCGAGCATAGCCAACACTAAATTCTCCCAACAGCGAGCAGCGAGACCCTTATTTAGTCTTACGACCCACTGTCCACCACTGCTATTTCCCTAGGTGAATAATAGAAAGGATTAACAATTCCTCTCATTTTCACTTGACCAGTAAGGAATAATGCTTGTTACCTTATGTTCCCACATTGGTTTAATCCCATCTTTGAAGATGAAGAAATCTGAGGGCGAATTAAGGTCCGAAGGACGGACCAAATGTGAATACATCGCCCAAAACTGCTCAACAGATGCAAAACGCCCAACTTTTCTCAAAGTTAAGTCGTACTGCTGGTAATTTGTTTTTCCAATGTACCACAGGGCGTATGTGTACTGGAGTTTATGGTCAGACGCTGGAACTTCGATAGGGGTCTAGAAAGAGAAATAAATTCATAAGGAACCATGCATACTTAGATTTCAAGTAAATAAAATTACCAAATCCTCCGCTGCATCCGGATCCTCTTCTTTGAAACCCGCATGATGACTTGGTCCTGATTTCCTCAAACTGTAAAATAAAAGAAACATATGCTGACTTGATTACTTCATAAATCAAGACGTAATATGAGATAAAGACTTTTAACTTACTCATCAGCAACTGCCATTTTTTCAATAATTTGCTATGGCCTAACTAAATGTCAACGAATTGAAAACAGCTGACACGTGCTCAGAAGGGCCTCTTCTCTTTAGCTTCTTAATTTGTTGACGCTGCTGACGCTTCCAGGAGATCACAATACTTTTGGTTTTCACGATTAATAAGCTAAATTTTTCATATAAAATTCATGCAAAAATCAATTAGATTAATTTTCACTTTCGGATTTCAATTTTCTAAACAAAAAAAACTCCGCAAAAAAATCCCTCAAAAAGGCGTTGTTTGAATTTCGTACGTACGGCATGAACAGACGCCGCCTTCTAATTGCATACAGCCATAAATTCCATCATCAGGAAATTATTTCAGCTGTTTTTTACGCTGCTACTACGAATTCTTACCCATTTTTAATGTAAATTGTTCATTAATCCTTTGGTTTTATTAGGTAAACGAGGCGTGAGTGAAAAATCATTGGCATTGAATGAGGTTTTTGAGAATTTTAGTGGCTACTCTCTCTCCATTGTCAATTGTTGGTAATTGACGTTTCACTCGCACTATCGCTTAGGAAGTCGTTATGCTTTTTCTCTTGCGCTTTGAACCTATAATTAAGACAAATGGTAAATTTTCCAGTTTTAATTTTAGACCCTGTCAGTCCACTTACAATTTCTCCAATTTCTTCAAAGCAGATTTCGTAATAGGATTTCCAGCCGCATCATGAGTAGGGAAGCCTTTGTCATCAAACTGTCCATATTTTTCCTTCTCTCCAGGTACCTTGAACATCTCAGATGGTGGAACCCGTCGCTGAGCTTCTCGTTCCATCCGAGCCTTGAGCATCTCCTCATTTTTCTTTTCTTTCTGTAGACGGAGGTCGTCTTCCATTTTCTGACGTATAGCTCGCTCTTGGAGAATGGCCTCCTTACCAACGTATTTCACGACGGGTGGAAGACCTTAAATTCCAGCAGTATCGAGTGTGATTTTAAATGAATTACAGTACTGAGGTGTTAAAATCTTAATTTACCTTCGTGATCTTCTAATCGCACACCAAGGTCAGGTAATTTCTCGTCTCGGAGTAAATCACATTCCCTGAGAATGGAGAATTTGATTGATGGACTCTCAATGGACCGAGCCGTGGTACGTACTTTCTCTCGAAATTCAGATAAGACTTCAACGAACGGTAAAATTATTTCTTCAGTGTCGACTTGGGCACTTCCATTTTCTTCTGCTTTTCGAAACCCAAAGGCATCCTCTTCCTGCGAGGTGATCACGCCAAAAACCCTTAATATCTGTGTAACGAATCTATAAAAATCAAGATGAGAGAAAAACGTCAAGTTATATGGAAGAAATTATTGAAATAGTGCTTACACTGCAGCACTACGAAGTAGTGGTCCATTCACCGGGATTTTTTGACTCTTACGAGACTGTATGTAGACATTAGCTTCTCCAATGAGATCTTTTAGGGCAAACATTGCACTGCGTGTGTCAATATTGTCGCAAAGGGCCTGATGTACGGCAGCTTTCACTTGTGAAACGCAATTTGAGAATTTTATATCTTCAGGTTTCCATTTTGGGAATTTGGTAGCAGACCTTAGGCAGTCCTTTACATTGAGGAAAAACTCTTGGATTTGCTTCTCCGTTTGAATTGCAGCTAGCATTCCGCTTGCACTAGAATAGGAAAAAGCAGTTTAAACCATAAGCGAAAAGCTTTTTTTTTAAATATTTTTCGTTTACCTGTAGTCAAGCGTGTCCTTCCATGAATGGAGCAAGAAGGTAAGACGAAGTTGAGACGATGTATACTGTTGCAAGGCTTCTTTGATAGTGATAAAATTCTTGAGAGATTTGGACATTTTACAGCCGGAAATCGTGAGATGGCCGGAATGAAGAAAGAATCGAACCCAACGGTCATTTTCGAAATACGCTTCACTCTGAGCAATCTCATTGTCATGATGTGGAAACTTAAGATCGACGCCACCTAGAAATTTACATCAATATTTTTGGTATTTGATACAACACAGGCAGCTACGATTTTCCTTCACGTCAAACCTGTGTGAATATCCAGTGTGTCGCCAATAATGGCGCTTGCCATTGCTGAGCACTCAATATGCCAACCCGGCCTTCCCATCCCCCACGGTGACTCCCATGAAGGTTCGCCGACCTTAGAATTTTTCCAAAGTGCAAAATCTGCAGGTGATTTTTTCTCATCCTGTTTCGAGCCGGACAGTTCACCTGCAAAAAAAATAAGGGTGGTTAGGAACTGGAAAATCTGTGACTAGTAATAATTTTTACCTTCCCCGTCTTGCAGCGCTTCCAGATTTCCAACAGCTTCAGGTACTAGTTTCCCATATTTATGCCTTCCGCTTCCAACATAGGCCGCGGAGTCAAAGTAAACGGAGCCATTTGATTCGTAGGCGTAGCCGTTCTTAATTATCTTTACGATGAACTTGATAATTTCAGGAACATACTCACTCACTCGTGTTAATACATCTGGGAGTTGGATATTGAGAGCTGCCATATCCAGAAAGTAATCATCCTCCCACTTCCTTGCAAATTTTGCAAAGATTTCGTTATCCAATCGGGCTCGATTATCATCCTCCACATATTTCTTATCCAGCCACTCGAACAGGATATCTTTAGCTTCTGCATGGAGCTTTTGTCTCTGGGATTCGGCTTCAGTTGGGTTCCGTTGAATTTCATCGACGAAATCCGAAAGAAAGGTTTTGACACCCGTCAAAATTTTCTCCCGCATCGTTTTCTTATCTGGGTCAGTTGTTCTCAGTGTTTCTTGGACATAACTATCAAGAGCTTCTGTAGTATCGGAGACCATTCGTCCAAGATCTGCTGTGCTGTTGACATATTCGGCCAGGAGATATTCCTGTCGGCCTCTCCGGATGATCTTGTCGTCTATATCCGTTACATTCATGACGTAGAAGACGTCATACCCGAAGTACTGGGCGAAGACCCGACGAAGGATGTCAAAGGAGATATAGGACCTGGCATGACCCATATGGGAAGCATCGTAGACTGTGGGACCTAAAAATAACAATAATAACGAAATACTTCAACAATAGAAATGGTTCAGGAAAGCTAATATAATGTGTTGTTAAATGCTATATACAATCTCTTACCACAGCTGTACCAGCTGACACGCTGGCCATTTGGATCGGACGGAATAAATGGTTCGGCAGACCGGGATAAGCTGTTGTATAATTTCAACCCGCGTCTTGGATTTCCAGCCATTCCTTCGATTTGACTTTAGTGTTTTGATATAGAGAAAGATCCCTAATACCCTAATTGGCTTAGAAATAAAAATTACTGACCTTCCTTTCCTTATGTTTACCTTTCGCTATTCCAGGAAGCAAAGGCATGAATGGATGATGAAATGGAAATGGAAATGAAAAGTGAGAGTGCCGGAGAAATGACACATTTGGCACACGACGAGACACAAGCTTCCCACGATCTAGCGCCTCAGCGATTCTGGGGCAGCCAAAAAGCGAGATCCCAGACAAGCAACCTGCAGTGACCTTTTAAAAAAGGCCTTTTTTAAGAGGTCACTGCAGGTTGCTTGATGAACCTTCAAAGGTTCATCTGTTCACACTATGTGCTGGGTCAAAAATTGAATTTCATAGTGTCTCGTAAATCGTTTGCCTAGGCTCAAAACTGCTCAAAACTCCCTAGGTCCCCTAGGTTCAACCAAAGGATGACGCCGTAATTGCTTGAAAAATGATTCCCCTTTTGATTTTTCTGAAATTCTACATAGAACATCTCTGAAGCTTACCTTACCGCTTTTTCAGAGGAGATTTTGTCGAAATTTCCTTTCTTTGACGAGAACAGGTCACCCAAGGTCGATCAACTGACACTGAACATGGCGGACAGGAGTCACCAAACCTTAATCTGAACATTAATTGGCCTCTGGCAGCCATGTTGTACTAGTGCGGGGTACGCCTGCCGTACCCAAATTGCAAACAGTGGACACAGGTGCCCTGCTATAAAAAAAAAATCTTTGATGAATCTGGAGTTCTCTGGCTTGTTTGGAAGTACTGCATTGCTCTTTAACTCGCCGAAGTTCAAAATCGCAGCCGAGACCTTGGAACAACAGTTTCGTAATTAAGAATAAAATCCCCCCGTCGGTAAGCTAATTAATTTTTCCTGTTTATTTATGGTTTTTAGGGCCGTTCATTTAGCCGGTCAGGCTGTTCAAGCTCAGGGAGTCGGGGATTTGCAGGACAGTTCAGGGATGACACCGCAGGATTTAAACAAAGTATCACAAATCACTGACCCTCCGCGGGTTAAAACTCAATGTAAGGTTTGGCAACCCTTGGCGGCCATGTTATAGCTCGAAACGGTCCGGAGTAGTATATTTTTGGAATCAGGAAACCAAAAGCTTTCGTATATTGCTTGTCCAGGTTCTTGAGGTCAAGAGACTGAGCTTTAGTCCTGAGCTGTTTGAAGTCGGATGTTTAGGTCAATCGGTGACCTAAATGACACTTACCTTCTCTACCCGGAAAAATCCTACTGCTTTTTAATTTTGCTTACAATATTATGTTCAATGTATTCTGTATTCCAGGTTGTCCTGACATGCAGAACCACTACAGAGGAGGCCCTAACTACCCGGGTTCTAGCCAACAGGGTCCTGGACATGCTGGCGGACCAGCTGCCATTCTCGGCGGTGGCCCTCATCCACAAGACATGGCACGCAAGAATGAAAGATCCAATACTCCTGAAGACTATTTTATCGCTAATTGACACAGACTTTATGTCATTCGAATTCGAGCTTTGAGACAGATGTCCTCTGAATTCATCATTCACTACATGTAAAATTGAGCATTTGTTACTTACTTTTTTTTTTACTTGATTTACTTACTTTGACTTTTACTTAATTTTTTGGAATTTCACGAATTAATAACTGGACCTGTTTTATTTTGCATTTCACTTGAGCTGTGGCCAAAGGTGGCCAACGCCAAATAAGGATTTTTCGCTTGGCTTGGTAAGTAATTTCGGCCACGTACGTTTTGCGCGAAATTCAAATTCCCAGATTTGTCAACAAAGTCCAGCGGTCCAGCTTCAGCGATCTGTCGTGCAGCGTAGCGGCCGGTCAGCGATTGTTTTTACGGTTTGAAAGAGAAGAAATTAATTTACTATTTACTGAAAATAAAAATAAGCGTTTCCTGAGTTTGGCAGCGGATTTCTCTATTTCTTCGTGAAGAGCACCCGATCAGCTGTCAGCTGTTCATGATGTCAAATCTACGGGATAAGCAAATCGGTAATTAATTTTAACTTAGCTAGCGAGACGACGTCTTGATCTGCTTGCCCTTGCGGATAACGATAGAATTGTAATTGGGGTTGCTCATTTATGCTGTAATCATGTCACGTGTGGAATTTTATTGTTAAAAATTCCGCATTCGGATTTAGATCCCACGCCTCCAGTCTCAGCCAGCCCATCCAAAGAACTATCACGAAAACTAAGCCAAATTGATCAGCACTGGGAGGATTTCTTCAGTGAGGTCCACGCTCCAACCAACTATGATGGACTAATGGCCCAAGTTCGGACTTTTATTGAATCTTTGCCTCCTACTGAGAAAATTGCTCTAGTATCAAGTGGTGGAACTACTGTGCCGTTAGAAGAATTCACCGTTCGCTTCGTGGATAATTTCAGTTCTGGAAACCGTGGTGCGGCTTCTGCTGAAGTTTTCCTGGAGCAAGAATACCGCGTCATTTTCCTTCACCGACAGAAAAGTATACTACCGTTCAGCCGTCGTATTGGAAGCGCTCTGGATATTCTCCAGCTCGATCCGTCCTCAGCTACCGGAATAAAGGTCAAGGACTCGGAACTGGCTAAAACGAAAGAAGTATTGGAGAAATACGAGCGTTGCAAATCATGTTATCTCATGGTTCCCTATGTTACACTTGGAGATTATCTCTGGCTCCTTAAAGGAATCTCAAAGGAACTGGGCGCCATTGGCCCGCGAGCCATTTTATACTTGGCTGCTGCTGTTTCTGATTTCTACGTTCCGAGGCAAAATCTCCCTCAGCACAAGATGCAGTCGAATACGGAGCCGGCCATCCACTTCTCACTGGTTCCGAAAATGCTGAAACCACTAACAAATCTCTGGGCTCCAAATTCATTCATTGTCTCCTTCAAATTGGAAACAGATGCAGAGTTGCTCCTCCCAAAAGCAAATGCTGCGTTGAAGAAATACCACCATAATATTGTGATAGCCAATATGCTGAGCAGCTATAAGAAGACGGTGACAATGGTGGGGCAAGATGGATCTGTGACTCAAATCGACAATACGGACGAAACTCAGGAGATTGAAAACCTCATAGTTAAGAAGCTCGTGACCAGCCACGCGGAATACATCTCAACCTCGGGGTTTCCGGCTGCTGGCCCTTCTAATTAAACGAAACACTCCATATCTCTCTCTTTAAAATCAAAATTGGTGATGGTAGTATCAAAAATTTAAGGAATAAACTGGATACTTGCGACAGACCGATTAGGGCACAGCGGATCAGCGCTTCGTCAATTTTAAGTTTTCTAACTCGATAATCTACCTTAATTGCATACGATGATTTTTTTCAGCGAGTGTGAAGCAAATGCTCAACTTGAACTCATCTTCAATGAAGCAGAGCGAACCGGTTTGGAAAATCCTCGTCTATGATCGTATTGGTCAAGATGTACTTGCTCCGATTCTCTCCGTACAGGAACTGCGACAAGCTGGTGTCACTCTTCATGTGTAAGGCTATTTTTTAGCCTTCACTGATGCCCAAGCTTTCTTAAATACCCAGCTTAAATATGCATTTTTTGGATTATCATTGTTATGCAGGCTACTCCATTCAGAACGTGAAAATATTCCAGACGTTCCTGCCATTTATTTTTGCATTCCCACTGAGGATAACGTGGACCGAATCTGCCGTGACCTCCAAATCAATTTATATGACCTATACTACCTTAATTTCATGACACCCATTCCAAGGCAGCAGATTGAGGATTTGGCATCTGCAGCTCTACAATCTAACTCAGGGAGTGCGATTCAAAAGGTAAGTTTCTTTTTCAACATTTCCGAGTTTGCTTGAGAAAATGTTCACGACTTTTCCAACAGCGTCGGAAACCGACGAATATTTATTTCTTTTTTCCCCCTCAGGTATATGATCAGTATCTTAATTTCATTTCGTTGGAATCCGACTTCTTCGTTCTAAAGCACCAAGACTCAGACCAGATTTCCTTCTACTGTAAGCCTAGAAACTAGCATCAAAGAGTAATTCGAGCTGGAATTATTTTCTTCGTTTTTCTAGCCCTGAATCGGGGTGAGGTAAAGGATACAGAAATGGAATCCATGCTGGACAGTATAGTGGATGGCCTTTTCTCAGTGTTTGCTACGCTCGGTGTCGTTCCAGTCATCAGAGCTCCCCGAGGCAACGCTGCTGAACACGTAGCAGAGAAACTGGATAAGAAGATCAGAACTAGCTTACAGGATCAGAAAAATCCACTGTTTTCATCGGATCCTATGGCGTCGGGCCAATACACGTAAGGATACTTGAAATTTTCTTTTCTTACTGTGAAATGTGTTTTATGAGTTTACGACGTTCCTTAAAGGCTCCAGCGTCCGCTACTCATAATCTACGACCGTGGAATGGACCTTACAACACCTCTCCATCATACGTGGACATACCAAGCCCTTTCTCACGACGTCTTGGACCTCAACCTTAACCAAATCAAATTTACCGACGAGGCTCCAACACAGGGTTCCAGTCGTCAAGTAGCGAAGTCACGAACATATGATTTAGATGACCGGAAAGACTTTTTCTGGGGTATGCACAGAGGCAGTCCTGTCCCAACAGCTGTTGAAGCAATTCAAACAGAATTAGAAGAATATAGAAAATCAGAGGACGAAATCAAGCGGCTCAAGGCCACTATGGTAAAATCCTGTACAATTACACTATTTTGAATTTCATTAGTATGATCCAATTAGGGCTTGAGTGGGGATGATCTTCCAGCTGAAATCGGATCTGATATTCTGAATGATAATACTGAGAGATTGACTTCAGCCATCACCAGCCTTCCTCAGCTACTTGAAAGGAAAAGAATGCTGGATGCCCATACATCTATAGCAACAGGTCAGAACGAGTCTTGCCTGGCATAGGATTATGTACTGAAAATTAAGCAAAATAAAAAATTTTATTTCTGATTTTTTATAGCAATTTTGAAGCAAATCAAAGACAGAAAGCTGGATACGTTTTTTGAGCTGGAAACAAAGCTTATGAATCGGGCTGCACTGGAACGAGGCGTCCTTGACGTCTTACTTGATCCGGATATGGGCGTACCTGAGGATAAAATGAGATTTTTTCTTATTTATTATCTCAACGGGCAGGTGGATATGTCAAAGGTGAGCTTTACTTCCAATTCAATTTTTCGTTTTGCATTAATGTTTTTTGCGTTTTTCTGGACAGAGTGAATTGGAACAATTTACTTCAGCACTGGAAAGTGCAGGCTGTGATTTAGGTGCAATTTCTTTTGTGAAAAAATGGATGTAAGAAAAATTTGATTGTTTGAGCAGACTGAGTTTTACGGGAGAAGAAACATGCGAAGTTTTTATTTTCCAGATCTTACAGTAAAATGTCCTCCGTTCAGACGTCCCAATCTTATAGCACTTCCAACAAATCCGGCATTGGATCCAATTCCGCAGCTTGGTTTAAACAAATCGTGACAGGCGGTTCGTTTCTGATGGAAGGTGTCAGAAATTTTGTGGTAAAGCGGCAGGTGAGTTTTTCCTTGTTCCTCCTGGTATATTTTTTTTAATGTTGGACTATTCCAGAATCTTCCGATCACACGAATGACAGAGGAGCTGATGGAGAATAAATTGTCAGCAGAAACTGAAGACTTCCGATATTTTGATCCAAAGCAATTGAAATCTGGTGGAGCTCCAGCACCAAAGACCACTTATCAAGAGTCCATTGTCTTCGTTGTGGGCGGAGGAAATTACATGGAGTACCAGAATCTTCTGGACTCTTGCAAGGTAAGGAAAAATGTATAAAAATGGCATTTCAAATTTTAACTTTCTGAATCAATTCTCTCAGCCGAAACCTGGTGCTGGGGGTGGGCCTTCCAAGAAAGTAACGTACGGGTGTACGACGCTCATCAGTGCAAAGCAGTTTCTGAAACAGGTAAGCGGGCTTCAAGCTCCAACAAAAAAATATGATTCAGGTCACTCGATTTCATCAAGCTTTCCTAAATCCAAATCTTTCTTTTCATCAATTCAGCTATCATCGCTCGGCCAGGAAATGAAGTAGAGGAAAACGGAAGGCCTTTGGGACCTCCTCCGGCTTCGTTGCTTGGGACGCGGTAGGATTTTGTAAATTATGTGAAAATCCTAAAAAGATGTTAAATACTATTTGCAAATCTAGGAATTCTCTACAATTTACCTTTATTTTCGACAATCTAATGGGGGAATTAATATTTAAATTTTGTTCATGCTCAGTATGCAGCAAAGTCTTGCAGGAAAGCTATATGTTCTAGAGTTCGCTGCTGTACCTCAATAAGCTCCTCTTCTATTTCCGTCCCATAAAGTAATACCTCTGGCCACGGGACCAAGGTAGCTTGCCTATGGAAAGGTAATCCTTTGTCTTGCAAGCCTAGCCGTGGGACATTGAGAGTTTGCCATTGCCAATGAGGAACTCCTCAGAGGCAGAGGATATCATCTTCCTAGAATTTACAAATTACAAAGGAAGAACTCTAACTCCCATTCACAAGTCTATCATCTAAAAGGTTGGGAACAATAGTAAACCGCATACTAGGATACAACCAGCAGCATGTAAATAGTATAGATGCTGAAGGAGCTGAGGAAGAGCAGGGGGGAAGGGAGGAACTCAGCCATCAAACAGCCGAGTTTTCCCATAGGCGACGAACCCACCATACCATCATTCCGATTCCACTTTTGATTAGTAAAGGAGTAGAACTGACGAATTGAAATTCCTATTGTCAGTTTTGCTCAGGAGTCAGGAAGACTTAGGAGTCTTGGCTGGATTTAGGCTGAGGCCGCCGTAGTTTCATCCCAGCAAGTTTCATCCCATGTTTCATCCCAGCAAGTTTCATCCCATGTTTCATCCAAGCAAGTTTCATCCTATGTTTCATCCCAGCAAGTTTCATCCCGGATGAGTCATCCTATGTTTCATCCCAGCTAGTTTCATCCCACGTTTCATCCCAGCAAGTTTCATCCCACGTTTCATCCCAGCAAGTTTCATCCCATGTTTCATCCCAGCTAGTTTCATCCCA
>JABASM010001263.1:0-15524 GCA_019776545.1 Brachystomella parvula | reverse complement strand
CCATACATCCGTCTTGCACGGTTTATTAATAGCGCGAGCGCTATTTATGCGAATGCAATGTTAGTCCGGACGTCCGGCGGTGATTATCTCAGTAACGGTTGTTCGGGTGGACTTGATTTTTGGTATGAGAGTTCTTTAGGGTCCCTAGTTCTGAAATCCAAAGTTTAATAGCGATCGGTGTTTTGAAAATATTTGATTTTGGGCCATACGTTTATATGTTGCATATCGTGCATATGTGTACACGTGTATATATGTGCACATGACATATACGCTCGGTACACCCCCATATACACCCGGCATGACCCCGTGTACACCCGGTATGACCACGTATACACCCAGTATGACCCCGTATACACCCGGTATGACTTGCTCTTAAATGAGTAATATCGGTACACGGTACACTCGCGCTATTTATGAGAATGCAATGTCCGGCCGTCTGTCCATCGGTCCGCACTTCTAGATCTCAGCAACGGTTAATCGGATTGAGTTGAGTTTTGGCATGAGATTTCTTTAGTGTCCCTAGTTGGTTGTTCACTATTAAATATCTAAGCGATCGGTGAAGTTTTACAAAATTTCGATTTTTGGCCCATATGTTTATCTGGTGCATATGATACACCCCCGTATACAGCCAGTACACCCCCATATACACCCGGTATACTCTCAGATACACCAGTTACACCCGGTATACCTCCGTATACATCCGGTAAACCCATGTCTTACTCTAAATTACATGAGTAAATTACTCTGAAATGAGTAAATCAGTTTCAAATGAGTAAATTACTCTTAAATGAGTAGATTACTCTTAAATGAGTAAATTACTCTTAAATGAGTAAGGTTGCTCTTAAATGATGTACATCCACGTATAGACCTGGTACACTCCAGTTTACACCCGGTGCACCCCCGTATACACCCGTTATACCCGGTGCACCGCCGTTATACACCCGTTATACCCGGTACACCCCCATATACACCCGTTATGACCCCGTACACATCCAGTATGACCCCGTATGCACCTGGTATACCCGGTATACTCCCATTTATATCAGGTATACCCCAAGGTATAATCGGTATACCCGGTTCTCTCGCGCTATTCCATACATCTGTCTTGCACGGTTTATATACTCTCGTGTTTGCACGGTATATTAATAGCGCGAGCGCTATTCATGCGAATGCAATGTCCGGCAGGCCGAACGTCACCATATCTTGATCTCAGCAAAGGTTGGTCGGATTGACTTGATTTTTGGTATGAGAGTTCTTTATGGTTCCTAGTTGTTCACTATTAAGTATTGTGGGGGTGGCAGAAAGCCACCTACGACCCGAGAAAGTAGTGATCAAAATATTGAAGAAAGCAAGTTTTCTATCATTCGATTAGACTTTTCTTTTACTTGACAACGAAGGGTAATTCCTATTGGTAAGAGGAGAGCAGAGAGAGAGAATTATTTGAAAGGCCAAGAGGCCCAAATCTCATGCTGCAGAGCCTTTTTAAGCCTCACGCCCCGCTCTTTAGATGAAGAGATCACTTCACGAGTCTTTTTGGGAGAGTAGATGAGGAAACTCATCTTCTCACTCTCAAAAATGAGAAAGAAACGAAAAAATTGATTTTCGCCATGAGGCTGACCCCCTAACATGGCACCTCTACTAGCTATGGCAATTGTCCTCAATCGCAAATGAATCGATTGGCGAAAATTATTAGAATACTGAGAAAAAAATAGATAGGGAATAGCTAGAGTAGTTTTCAAACGAAAAACAATTTTTTTGAATTTGAGTCGACGGTGGAGGGGGAAGAATTTAACCCTGAGCCAAGAGGAAACAACATCCGGCGAAAGCAATAATCTTTATGAGCCGTGGAGACCAAAACTAAAGGAAAAAAAAGAAAAAAAAATTGAAGTCATCCCTTGATGATTGGTATGTATTGCAAGTGTTCCAGATTAAGAACATGTTGAGCGTAGGAGTCAAGAATAGAAAAGACCGGAGGGTGGAAGTGAAGGGCCGAAGGGGCTATGCTATCTTGTCCCTCGTTTGCTCCCTTTTGTTCTTGGTGTCTCTTTCTTTTCCTGTTGAAATGATCAACTGAAGGATAAGTAGGCAGTTGACTTTCGACCTCCAGTTTGAAATCTGAAGCTTGGAAAGAAAGAAAGAGGGAATCAGACAGTGGGGAGAGACAAGGAAAAAACGATTAGAACGACAGTCAAATAAATTAGCTTCCAGCACTGAAATCGGAGGACCATCTGTGAAAAATGAAGTTAACAATCATCCGGAACGAAGGGTAAGCTTACGTTATCCATGAGAATTCTGAAGCAGCGGCATGGGGTTATGGAATTAATTTACGTGAATCAGTGCGTTGAGGCACCCAATTGCGCTGCATAATTAGAGAGAGAGAGAGAGGGATTTAACGATGTAGCATTTTTTTGCTTGGAATTATCGCTACCGATCAACTCCTTTACTTGCTCATGGAGGGTTTTGGAAAAAATTCGTGTAGGGGGAAAGAAATCAGGCATTTTGGAAGATGATCCGTCTGATGCCCAAGTTTGCGATAAGTTTTGGATATGCAGTATTCTACCCATGTTTTCTTTGACTCTTTTACAGGGAGAGCAGTTGGTCGTGCAGGTGACGATGTCTGTGAATATCGCTCCAGCGAGGCCAGACGATCCAAGTTTGGTGAGAATCACTGCAGCAGGGCCGGAAGGGCTTGGAAGGATTGATGTCGGCCAGGCTGCGTCTTCCCGCAGCTCAAGCGGCAGCTCCACCAGCTCAAGCAGCAGCTACACCAGCTCAGGAACCGAGGAGAAGAACAGTGGTGAACTCGCTCCCACCAGAGCGTCTGCTACCCTTCTCTTGACGAAGGAGGATGTTTTGTAGGATGATGAGCCCAGGCAAGTGCAGGAGCCTGATTTGGTACCCGTAAGGCCGGAGATGGGCCGCATGCAGAAGGAAGAGCCGCAGAGAAAGGCATTGGGAAGAAACACGGGGCGGCGATGACGGGAGTACCTCATCCGAGACCTGAGGTCACTGGGAGCAGCCAAGGGATGGGGAACGGTGTACTGCCGGAGGATGATGACGGTGCGGGTACTGTCCACCGACGTGAGGAGGTACGGAAAACAGAAACCCTTCCGTGGAAGGATGAGAAATGTGTGCTTTGCCTAATTTTGCAGGTTTGTTTTACGCAGGTCACCGATAGTGATGGGAGTGGAAATCCAGCTGGAGCGGTGCACGAGCCGCCGAGTGGCCTATCAATCGAGGTGTGCGCAACTCTATCTGCATCAAAGTAATTTGTTGAAAAGAAACCTCTATAGCGACTAACTTTCTCTTTGTTTCTTTGGTCTACGACAGTGGTAGGAATGAAAATGCTGCTGGAGCGGTGAAGGAGTCTTCAAATGGCCTATCTTTCGAGGTAAGCGTACCCTTAGCCTTGAGCGGAAAATATGAGGGTAGACGGTAAGCGGGTTGGTTGACCCTTTGCTTGTGTCAGGATCTGACAGAAGGGGAGGTGTCGTTCGTGTGCGTTTTCACGCAATGCCGTCAGGAATTTCCTCGACAAGAAGAGTATTCGGCTCACCTTCGTCTACACCGAGGAAATCCAGTAGTAGGACCCAGTATGGAGAATGGGCCGGGTTTAGGTAGCGTGGCGGCCGGAAACCGCTCTGCTCCGGATCTGTCCCCTATCCAGTATGTCATGCCACGCATCCCAATCGTGCGGCTCTCGGAACTGACGACCTCCCGCCTGCCGAGACCAGAGCCACCGAGCAAGAAGCCAATAACAGAGAAGTTCTCTCGGCCTCTGGGAAAGGGATCGATGCCCTACGTCGGGGTGGCAGAAAGCCACCTACGAGCCGAGAAAACAGTGATCAAATATTGAAGAAAGCAAGTTTTCTATCATTCGATTAGTCTTTTCTTTTATTTGACTACGAAGGGTAATTCATATTGGGAGGAGAACAAAGAGAGAGAATTATTTAAAAGGCCACGCGCTCCGAATCTCATGCTGCAGAGCCTTTTTAAGGCTCACGCCCCGCCCTTTAGTACAACAGTAGTTAACAGTATCCAAACGATCGGTGAAGTTTTGAAAATTTTCGATTTATGGCCCATACGTTTATATGGTGCATATGGTACACCCCCCGTTCACCTGGTATACCCCCGTATACACCCGGTACACCCCTGTTTACACCCGTTACATCCGGTATACTTCCGTTTACACCGGGTATACCCGGTATACCCCCGCTTAGCCCTATACCACATTACTTTTACAATTTCAAAATGTGACAATTGTGACATTGTTTTCACAATTTTCAAGAAAACCGTCCCACGGTAATTACAATACAAATTAACATTACATGTAAATTACAGCTACAGTCCTATTTTTACATTTGATGAGCTGTGTGGAAACAACTCCCGTCCCGAAAATGCTTAAAACCGTTGGAAATTGTGGAACTGTGATACAGTTTTACACAGGGATTAAAACAGTGTAAAAGCCCTTAAAATCTCACAATTCCATTAGCAATGGCCTATGCTAGTGTGACTAGCAGCAGTAGTAGCAGCAGCGACAGTGAGGACTTCGACATGGAAGTGCCTGCGCTAATGAAACAGTACGCCTCCAGAATTAATTTCGTCGCAGTCACCGACTTTGATTTCAAAGAAACTCTCTGGGTTTCTCGCACTACAGCTGAAGAAATTTTTAATATTCTGGGACCCATACTTTCCCATAAAAGTAAAAAAGCAAGGCATTATCTGCTGAGCATCAGCTACTGACAGCATAGGACTGGATGCCATTGTTGAGAATATGGTGAGTAAAGAAGTTTGCTGGCCTAAGGAAGGTGCTAATGCGATTCCATTGCGTTTTATGAAATTGCGAGGATTTCCACGCGTCGCTGGATGCGTGGACGGAAGTTTAATTCCAATGGATGCCCCAAAGCAGTATGAAGCTCAATATGTGGATAGACATGACAACCATTCCATAAACGTCATGGTGGTATGTGGACCAAATCTGGAGTTTGTACCGATCAAGTAATCCGACTTTGAAAATACTGAACTAAAAAATCTGAAAACAAAAGGACCCTATTTCTGACTCATTTTTTAATTCTCTTATCTCACTAATTTACTCACACTCAGGTGACAGTGGATATCCCCTGAAATCCTGGTTAATTCCACCGGTGCTTGATCGGCCATTGGATCGAACTGGAGAAAAGTTCCTGAGATCCCATAAAAGTACAAAAAGAGTGATGGACAATTCTTTGGGAATTTAAAAGAAAAATTCCCCTGTCTTAATTGTCTCAGAGTTCATCCAAATACTGCTTCCCAAGTAATCCTTGCCGCCATCACTATCCACAATATGGAAAAACGCTTGGGATCTACAGACTACGACCCGTTTCACTACGTGGTCAGGAAAAAATGAAAATTCAGAAGAGCAAAACAAAGCTTTTCAAAAAAGGGGTGAGATTCCCGGGAATAATGGAGTCAATTACTTTAACCGCTTCATACCGTATTGATACTTAACATACCGTGTTCTAACTTAGTCCACCACATAGAACAATTACCCCTCTCCTCTTGTACAACCAACCTAAGGAATCTGTTACCGATCACAGCAGTAATTAGCGTTTTTACCTTTGATTGAACTCTTGCGTAATTTCACTTTTCAGCCCGACTTAGGCGGGCTAATGGAATTGCTGTGTCTGTCCGTCCTTGGACCGCAGTAATAATCGCAATAGAAAGTCTCGAACAATCCCAATAGGTACTTTTAAATGGGATTATTCCTGTGGATTATTACTGTGGACGTTGGCTATTAAAAACTGAAAAACGGGGAGCCGATTTCTATTATAGCACTTCTAACTGGGATTTTTATTGTCATTTAGATTATTACTGTCATTGGGATTATTACTGGGATGTTAGGTTTTTATACGGATGTCGTAGCCAGTGGAGGTCGCATCAGCGCGTTTGTGATTGGGACTCAAACCACGGACACCGTGTTGAAAATGTTAGGTTTTCATACGGATGTCGTAGCCAGTGGAGGCCGCATCAGCGCGTTTGTGACCAGGACTCAAACCACGGACACCGTGTTGAAAATGTTAGGTTTTTATACGGATGTCGTAGCCAGTGGAGGTCGGATCAGAACGTTTGTGACCAGGACGCAAGCCACAAAATTCATAAACATTTAATAAACATCCGAAATCCATGAAATTTCGGAAAACATGCAAAAACACGTAAAATGATGGAAAGCGTGTAAAATTCATAAAAACTTCAGAAAATCTCTAAAATTTATAAAAACTTCAGAAAATCTCTAAAATTCATAGAAACTTCAAAACTCTAAAATTCATAAAAACTTCAAAAAACATCAGAAACTCATAAAAACTTCAAAAAACGTACAAAACTCATTAAAACTTCAGAAAATCTTTAAAATTCATTAAAACTTCAGAAAACTTCAGAAATTTATAAAAAATTCAGAAAACGTGTAAAATAGAGAAAAACCTAGGAAAACATAAAAAATACAGAAAAACCCCAGAAAACATAAAAAATACAGAAAAACCCCAGAAAACGTACGTATGAAGAATACGTAAAAACTTGCAATAAGCTCATTGAGTATGAGGCTTGTTGATCAAGAACTAGCTTTCGCCCTCCTCTTTACTCCGTCCTATAGCTAGTTTTTCGACGGAAGTTTCCAATTTTAGCCCGTTTGTTCCAAAACTTCGTAAGTTTCTACTTATTAAAACTTTGTAACGATTTTGGCTTAAATTTTTAAATTCGCTTTGCTTTGACATGTAGAGGTCATCAACAGGCAGTCAGCTGACCCCAATTGTGCAGTCAAGTGATACGTCAATCGAAAGGGCTTGATATCCTGATTCTAATAAAAATTACGCATTTGACTCCCGCAAGCTTTCAACAATCGCCGTAATTTAAACGGTTTTACAATCAAGGAAGTAACCCATTTCGCTTGAAAATCTCTACTATTACTTTGTCACGGAAGTGATGGAAACTAGTTGCTGAATGTTCGTTGGCTTCGCTGATGACAACGTAGCATCGGTGTTTCAGTCCGTCGGGCGTTGCGTAATAAATGACGAATGGGTGAACAGTCGCTTGTTGGTTATTCCAGTGATAACCCTGGACGGCGTCATAGATTACAAAGGAATAGTTTTCGGCGAAATCCGCCTGCATCACTATTTGATCCTCGGCTCTTTTATCTTTCTCAGTTCATCCTTTTATTTTCGAGATAGCTTTTCTGCTGCTTGGTTATAAAGTAGTGCTCTAAAAGGGATTTGAGCGACGACTTAAAATAATGTAAGAATTCCCTGATTTCGTTTCTTTGCTTTAGCAGATCCATCTTCACACAGTCGGATTTTATCAACTGGTAGAATTCAACATCATCATCTGTGATGACATTTTTAAAAATTGATTCCAAGCTCTCATTTTTCAGACACTCGTTGCAGATACAAAGCATACACTCTTTCTTGTCCATATCGCAGCTAACATCAACTAAAACTTCCTTCAAATTCCGCTTTTCGTTGCAAGCAAGAAGGAGCAGCTTGAAATTTTCGTGTATAATACACGTGCAGGTGTCATGAAAACCTTTGAGTTTTGCTTAAACAGATTGACGAGGCTTCACTTTGCTGAATGCTAAGAAAGAAATTTTGAAAAGCGGTCTGCTCTCGTACAGTAGTTTGAACTGTTAAAACAACTCATCCTGGGTCATCAGCATGTTTCTTTCACCAATTCGTTCTTTCGTCTCTCTTTCCCTTTCAAGCACAAGTACAGTGTCACGTCCGTTAGGAGAAATTCAGCTGTTATCATCATCAGGTAGAATTGGCGAACAGCGTCAACAAGCGCAGCCGACATTGGCTTTCCAGTTTTAGGTGTTGGATTTGAAAAGAGACCATGACGTTGCTTCAGTTGATGAGACCTGTCAAAGCTAAACTTTGTGCACCGGAAGTATTTCATGCTTAGCCGACGTGAGATGGAGTCAGGCAGTAAGGTCAGGTCAGTAAGGTCTTGTACTTGTCATTACGCGTGGTGGACTTTGAATAGGCGGTGACTAAGTTCGCAATGAATTCTGGGCAATTACTGCAAACAGCATCTGTGAGAACAGATTATGCACATTATTAAGGTTTTTTCCCAGGTTATCTGAGAGCTAAAATTTAATGCCATTTTGGGCATTATAGGGTTTTGTCAATTGGGATTGGACCTCAGTCCTATTCTTACTTTCCAGCGTGGCATTCAATTTGTAATGCTCCAGGAAATTCTGTATTGGTGAATTTGAGTTAGCTAACAAAGAAGTACAATGGGTGACCTGCCCCTTGCCTTAAGAAGAGAATCCGAAACCTAGAACCAGGGAACTGAAGGTTTTGAACTACAGGTGTTTCGAGAAGTGGGAGTAGAAGACGCTGCCTCTGGTGCCGGATCTCTGCCACCTTCTCATCCTATCTCATCACCCTTGTCATCACTCGCCATGTTCTCCTCATCAGATGGAAGGGATTCTCCTCCGCCCACGTACGAGGATTGCATGAGTGTGTTGCGATTTTTTTAGCGATCTATGCCGCTCCCCTCGCGGGGTCAGGCATTGTCAGTTTGTTAGTGCAAAATTACATTGCATTAAATGCTTTGTATTTTTAGAACAACAAAATCGGGGAAGAGCATAACTTTCTTCAGCGCCACGAAATCCGCGAAGGATCCGAGAAGAATCCTCGGTGATGTCACCAGAAATGGAGAAAGTTACGTGTTGCTGCGGCATGGTTTTTTTGACGGTTATTTTTATAATTTTTTTTTGATAGAATGGTTACTTGGCTTAATTTAATTATTTAGAAGACCTGGAGTACTGATTTATTATTGATTCTTTTTTATTTTTAGTCTTTTATTTCTTTGAAGTTCAGCTAAGACACTTGTGTTAACTGCTAGAGCAGAAAGGTTCTATATTTTGAACTGTTTTTCATATTTCAACAATTTTTGCAAATGTTGTTTTGGTCTAGGTCCAATTGACCAAGTGCAATTTTACTTTTTCACATGATAATTCAAAATTGGAATGCTTTTTAAAACTTAACTCTACTTTACTTTGATTAAATTTTATTTATTCACTTTCACTTGAATGGGTCTCCTGATTTATATTCAAGATTAAATTGAAATAAAAGTCTAAGTGGAGTCAGCCTTGAGTAAGGTGTGAGTGGTTAATATTACAAAAACAATTTTTTTTTTTGCAATATGCAATTTTTTTCAAAGTCACGTTTTTTATGAGCCATAAATTCAGCTGACTGAACTTTTTTTCAGATCTATACTCAAATTGAATCAAGCTAAAACTATAATTAATGTTACTCAAATTTTTAACATGGTGCTCTGCGCTTGAGTCAACTATCTTTTCTGGAAACTAATTTTTAAGCAAACCTGATTTTTCTGTATAACAATTAAGCCAATTAAGTTGCATTAAAAAAATTTTACATTGAAGGTCACCGAGATCTCCCGCAATCGCGGCTGCAAGGTCATTTATGACCTTGTGATATCAACTTCGCGAAAAAAACGCCCCTAGAGTTTTATTTCCTGATTGCAAAACAGATCAAATTATGGCGATTGTTGAAGGCTTGCGGAAGTTATGAGTGTTCAAACACTTCAAATTTTCCAATTTGCGCAATCCGCCCCACTTTCGTGAAGAGATAATTTTGAATTTGTTTTTTAATTTTGCCTCATCACAGGTTAGCTCTCCATTTCCCATATGTTAATTTAAAAAAATAAAAATACTCATGTCATACCTGCTTGGTTTAATAAATGCTTGCTCACATGAAAAAGTTCAAGTGTGGTACGTTTTTAGAATCAGGACATATCTCTTTCGAGTGACTTGGCTGGATAGGCTGGGTCAGCTGATTGACCTTTGATGACCTGTACAGGTCAAAGGAAAGGGATTTATTGAAATTTTTTAGTCATTATTGATGTTTCGTTTTTCTAAATTTTTGATGTTTTCCTGGGTTTTTGTCCATTTTACACGCTTTTTTAAGTTTGGACGTTTTTCACCGTTTTTATGTATTTTGGACATTTTTTATCATTTTTATGTATTTTCTACGTTTTCTATAATTTTGGTAAGTTTTGCTCGTTTAGTTTCACACATTTTGCTTTGTATGTTGATTAACGATTATGGAATAATGATCAAGAATTATTGCACCCATTTCTACTTTTTGCGCGAATTACTTTTTTTACTACGCCATACTTTCCCTTTGTTTTTGCGATTTCCGGCGTGAAACCCGCGCTGACCACGGAGTAATTTTTTGGCGTGAAAGTTGTTGAGAAGCGGGAATTTACTCATGAGAAAATCTGAATTTTCATTTTTTCCTTTGTCGTAGTGCGTTTGATGAAACAAATCCAGGCAATAGTAGAATTAATTTTTTTATTAGTATTTAAAAATGGTGAATAATGAGCTTTTTTTTCAGGGGAGTTTGACATTGATAAATAATAAAGAAACGAAAAAATGAATTTCACCATGATGCTGACCCCCTAACAGTATCCAAGCGATCGGTGAAGTTTTAAAAATTTTCGATTTTTGGCCCATTTGTTTATATGGTGCGGTACACCCCCCGTTCACCCGGTATACCCCCGTATACACCCAGTATGATCCCGTGTACACTCGGTTCACCCCCATATACATGCGGTTCACCGGTATACCCGGTACACTCGCGCTATTTCATACATCGGTCTTGCACAGTTTATTATTTCCGGAGGAGTAAAGCTCACCTTCTTTTCTCAAACTGTGCCAGGGAATAGTAGAAAGAAAGTTTGAATTGATGTTCTTGCTGCGTGGGTTGGGAATGATGAAGACGGTGGTTGTGACCACCGGTTGAATAGGATCCGGTACCACTTTCCCCGTTTCCCTCCGTTGAATAATTTCGTGGCACTGGTGCCCACGAGGAGGAATCTCTTTGCTCAGCTATTAATTTCCGATCTATTTCCAAGCCAGCCTTTACACTTCTGAGAATAAGCTGAGCTAGGAGCATTTCCTAAAAAAAAAAAATTGTTTACAAAGTATTCGTGGCTGGAATTAAGCAGACACCGCCTCAGCATTCCATTAAAACGTTTCAGCGCACGTTATCCCGGTAGAAGTGATTTGCATTTCGCGCTTCAATCCAGCAATAAGCTTCTTCGAAAAGACCAAACATTATGCTCTTCAAACGCCAAGTTACTTTAGGGTGAATCCGTGCTACTTCATAGCTTGCCTTACTTAGAGAATGATAACAGCCAAGACATGTTTCGTTGTAGTTTACCGGAGAAAGTTTTGTACCTTTTCGAAACTGGCAATTCATATTTTGAAAAAAAAATTGTAAATAGTTTTGCAAGTAATTAAAACTTAACTTCAAATTTTTACTGAAGTTGTCCTTCATAAAATAAGCCAGAAATATAGGTTTCAATTTTGAAAAAGTGGAAAGCTTTCTCTGGCGTACTTTCCTTTCGGACACGCTGTACTTTACTTGTGTTCGAAGGTGTAACGTGCGCTAGGCGCATGGCGAGCGGTGCGGTTCCGAAAATTCGGGTTTTCTTCGAGATTTGCGAATATACCAGCCCGGTGGGCTTGCAGCTTTGCTCTGAGAAAAAGCAGTAGGGCTCAGGGACGTTAACTAACACACTTTGAAAGTGTGTAAACTAACACACTTTGCATAGTCAGTCAGTAGCGCACCGACGCAATTTACCTGTTGTAGACCAGATGGTGATTTAAATTCGCGAACTCCGTGATTATGGTTTTAACTTGGTAATTGAAATAACCCAAGAGCCTGGAAGAAGGGCAGGAAAGAAAGCAAGTACTACTTCACACTTCACTTTGTGAGATCAGCTGTCAGGTAAGGAGATGAGGCCTAACTCGTCACCTACCTTAGGTGACTAAGTAGTCACCTAAGAAATTGATTCTGTTCTTTTTCTTTCTCACTTCTGTTGCAAAGAAGTACAAATATTACTTACTTCCTGAGATCAACTGTACAGCTGATCTCTCACCAGGCCTACCGATCAATGTATCGATGTACCCTATTTGAAGTAGTGAGAGAGTAGTGAGCTGTACTAGAGTGGGATATCGGTGCACAGATGACACAATGATTACTCAAACGACGTAATGTGCGGTCCGCCTCTTGGCGGCCCATAAGTTCGACCTTGGAAACGAAACAAAATCGAACAGGGAATCGAACTAGGAATCGAACAAGTGACACAATGATTACTCAAACGACGTGGTGTGCGGTCCGCCTCTTGGCGGCCCATAAGTTCGACCTTGGAAGCGAAATAAAATCGAACAGGGAATCGAACTGGGAATCGAACAGGGAGTCGAACTAGGAATCGAACAGGGAATCGAACTAGGAATCGAACAAGGAATCGGGCATAAAATCGACCAAGAGTTCGACCACGTGAGTTCGAAGATGAAATCGACCATGTGTTCGAACATGGAATCGAACATGAAATCGACCATGGGTTTGAACAATGAAACTGACCATGTGTTCGAACATGAAATCGACCACGGGTTCGACCGTAAAATCGAACCTGACATCGGCCATGGGTTCGACCACTGGTTCGAACATGGAATCGAACATGAAATCGACCATAGGTTCGAACAATGAAACTGACCATGTGTTCGAACATGAAATCGACCATGGCTTCGACAACGGGTTCGACCGTAAAATCGAACTTGAAATCGGCCATGGGTTCGACTACGGGTTCGAACATGGAATCTAACATGAAGCCGACCATGAGATCAAACACGGCATTAAACATGGTATAAACCATGGTTCAATTAATCGACCAGTAGATATGCTTCCGTGTGGCTTTAGTCGTAAGAACGGTCAACACAAGACCCGACCATGGACTTGAGTGCGGAAGGGGGCCTGTTTCGCCATGAGGGTTTTCGATTTCGGTGTCTTTAATTAACAGTGCCAAGCAGCGGAGGTATGGAACTTAGTTTCACACCTCAAAAAAAAGCGCTGAAAAAATGTACGAATGACAAACTATAAGTCAACCTTTGGCCTATTCTACTTCACGTACGCTATAATTTAGGAGTTCAAACGGTAAAGTCGTACAGCTAAGAAAGTCTGAAGCAATGCACTATACTGCATTTGCGGTACCGGAAGTCGAGGACTCCCTACCCTCTCCTGGGGTGCTTTTTACATATTTTGCACCCGTCATTGTTCTTTTCGTATAGTTTTCCAGAAAAACGTTGCTTACGAAAGCGTCTCTTTGTAGTTTAGCATATTTAGTAGCCTAATATTCCTCTCCCGAGGATACGACCTCTTCTAATGAAGTCCGTTCAGCCATTCTTAGAACGGTGGTGAATTCACTCCCTTGCCAAAAAATGCTGAAATTAGTGAATTCCACTTTCACTCTTGATGACAACAAGTGAAACTTCAACGTTGTAGCGATTTCTAAGAATCTCAATGAGATAGGAATTTATCATCGATATAAGCGTTCGGCAGCTCTCCATTCTGCTGGTGAGAGGCAACAAGGCTAACTTTTCTCGCTCCTTTCCAACGCAAAATGTTTTTGTTTACATGTAGAAAGACAATGGAGTTGATCTTCTTAATACTACTGAATTTATTAGGATTCTCTTTTCAGCAAGTACCAAGACACTCTACTCTATTGGTCTCCTACGTATGATTTGAGCCGGTTGTTTACCCGCAAGCTATTTACAGCGAGAGGATATAGTGATCGTTAAGGAAGGGGGTGCTTTTCGTCTTTCCGGCAGTCCGACATGACCATATAGGGACATGACTATATATATATGCATTATATGTATTAGAACTTCGTATTGGTCAAACGTGCAATAGGTAGGCCACAGTGTCTGCTAGAGCTGTGATAAATATCAACCCCCTACGACCCTGCCTTGCCTACTTCTGGTCCAACGCAAATTTGGGGCATGTGAAAAAATCTCAAATTTGCCGTTACTAGGTGATCCTCTGTAACCGGGGAGCTAAGAGGTGCGCATTGGTAAAACTCATGCTGTAGGTTTACAATGTCTGCTACAGCGGTGCCAAATATCAACCCTATACTACCCTGCCTTCCTTATTTCTGGCCCGCTTTAAGTTTCGGATATGTGCCGAATCTCGAAATCTCCTACTCAAGGCAAATGAAATGTCCCGTAAACCGGAAACCAGAAATAGCGTATTGGTCAAACTAAGGCTAATGATAGTCCATTATATCGAGTATGACCCTGCCTTCTCTGTTTTCGGCCGGCTTGAAAATTTGGTCATGCGCAGAATCTTTAATTTCTATGCTCGAGGTAAACTCAATGTCAGATCAACCCGGGACCAGAAATAATGTATTGGGCAAACTTAGGCTAATGATAGTCTAGTATGTCTACTACACTCCTACCAGGTTTCAACCCCCTGCGACCCTGCTTCCTCTTTTTTCTAGCTTGAAGATAGGATGTGTCAACAAAATTTTTTTATTCCAAAAATTCTCTTTATCTCCAGCAGTTTTTAAACTGCCGGTTACCTTCTTTATCAATTCGCTGCAGCTTTATCGGAGGCCTGGTAGCCTAGTTAGTAGTGAGTTCCACCGTGGATTCTCTACTCGATAGGTGACGGGGGTTTGATTCCCCTTGGCTCTGCAAAAGGAGCGGTAGGAGAGTTGGAACAGTGTCCGCGAAAGCTCAGCAGGACTTCCTGCAGAAGAGGAATCGGGTCTGGTTGTTCTCGGCAGAAGCAGGGGGACTAGAGGTCTGCTACCAGCAACACTATCAAAGAGAAGGCAGAAAGGAGACGTCCAAGCCAGAATCCATCCAGGGGCTGATTGAGATTCAAATCCAGGAATCTCTGATAACTACAGCTACCAGACTTAACTCAACAGCACTAGCTCTCTGCGGCAACAATGATATAATAGTTAAGGGGGATAAGGCGTAAGCATAGATCCAAATCCCGAATAAAAAGAAAAAAAAATTCGCTGCAGCTTCGGAACAGACAAAGCGTAGCATGAATATAAGGTGTTTAATTGGTTTGAAGATAACTAACGTGTTCATCCGTAGGATTAGAGTAAGCAGTACTTAATCCCAAAACCATATAATAGCTTGTTTGGTCACCATGACTTGGACTATCTCTCCTCTCAAAATCAGTCTCACAATCAAAACACGCGCATCGTAAATACACCGTTCACGTGTCGAACTAGTTGATCCTTCTTTTTAGAAACCTCCTTCTCAGGCTGTATCGCATTAAGTAAACAGGCTTATAGTAGATTTACCGCCAGTAGGCAACCTCATTGTTGCTAACATAATTTAAGACACCGAAATTGAAAACTCTCATGGCGAAACAGGCCCCCTTCCCTACTCGAGTCTATGATCAGGTCTGGTAATGACCCATCTTACGACTAAAGCCACACGGAAGCATATCTACTGGTCGATTAATTGAACAATGGTTTATACCATGTTGGATGCCGTGTTTGATCTCATGGTCGGTTTCATGTTCGATTCCATGTTTAAACCCATGTTCGATTTCATGTTCGACTCCATGTTCAATTCCCTGTTCAAACCCATTGTTAATTTCATGTTCGAACCCATGGCCGATTTCATGTTCGATTCCATGTTCGAACAGATGGTCAGTTTCATTGTT